>JAOXYA010113529.1:0-10607 GCA_028565675.1 Sorex palustris | reverse complement strand
ACTTGGAAAAGGTGAAAAGGCTGGCACAGACAGAGGAAAGTGAATGATGTGAAACAAAGTGAGAGACAAAGTTTCCACTATATATTTTTCTATATACCACAAATGAATGCTTGACTCCACTTCTAATAGGCTGTGTCTTCTTCTTTACATCACTTTCTGCCTTGTCTGTACAAGGAACTAATGCTTATTCTTATTATGGGATCTGTACTTGGAGAAATAAAAGAACAAATACATAAAAAAATTAGTTTGGGCACAAAATAATAAAAGTGAACGTCATAGCCTCTGTATTCATTGTTCTAACAAAATGTTGTCTTAAAGATATTCACATTATGAAAGGAAAATAGTTGCATGACATAATAATGTACTAAGGGTGAATGCTGACTGTATTAAAGGGGAGATAGCTCCAGTGGCTAAAACATGTGCCCACTTACAGGAAGCGGGGGTTTGATCCCTGACACTGCAGTCCTTAGGCACTGCTGATAGCAGTCCCCTTAACAGGCCTGGAATAGCTTCAGAACACCAACTAGAGTGGCCCAGAAGGCCAAAACAGAACAAAGCAGAGGAAATATAGTTTGGGGTGTTTTCTTTTCACAAGACGGAATTCTAAATTACATTTTTCCTTCTGGACCATTGCTGTATTAAAATGTAATGAATGTTATCTTTATTAGTCTCTGCAGAATAATAATGATGGCTAACATCTCTTGAGAGATTTCAATAAATCAGGTGATTTCTCACAACTATCTGTTTGTTTGTGGGCCACCCCCAGCAGTTCTTAGGGCTTACTCCTGGCTCTGTACTGCTGGTCTACTCAGGGGACAGTATGTGGTTTGGGGATCAAACCCTGGTCTGTCACATTGTCGGCAAACACCCTATCTGCTATATTATTACACTGGCTCACAAATATCTATCAAATATACCTATATCTATCAAATACATTCACTTATTTTATCGTATCCATTCAACAGATTAAAAATATAACTGCTGAAATAAATGTCCTAAGATCCTTCATTAAGCCTAGTTAGCAAGCAGCAGAGGTGGGATTTGAATTTGCTTTCAGATGTTTTTAGTCTAGGTGCTTCCCCCGCCCTTTTGTTCCCTACTTTTGCAGGGGGGGTTTGGGTTTGGAACAACATGTGGCAGTTCTTGGGGCTTTAACTCCTCACCTTGCTCAGGGATCACTTCTGGTGGTACTCAGGGAACAAACTAGGATCAGCTGTGTGCAGAGGCTAAACACCTGTGCTCTCTCCAGCTTTTTGACTTATTTTTTTTTAAATCCGCAAAATCAGTTTTATTTTTTTTCTGAATAGGAATCTGATTCCCGCTTTTTTTTTAATTGCCTCATAATATTATGGCGTTTCAGGGGCTGGTCCTCTGTATGGATGCAGTTGTTCCCACTGCCAAAATCTCAGCTCTGTTGTACCACCAAAACAACCCCCCTAGTCATTCCTCCACGCCCTCTCCTCCTCTCCTTTCTCTCAGACTGGCCCTGAGACTTTTGCCAAGTCCAGGAGTTGGTTTTGGCTTTTTTTTTTTTTAAACAGATTGCTTGCTTTAGTTGTTTGTATTTCACACATGAATTGAAACCATCTAGTAACTGTCCCTCATGTCCTTATTTCACAGCATTTTCACCTCAATCTCCATCCATTTTGTTCCAAAGGATACAGTTTCATCCTTTGTAGTGGAAACTAATACTCCACTGTGATTTTATAACACAGCTACCTTATATGGTCCTATTTTGTTGGGCATTTAGATTGAGTCCATGTTTTTACTACTGGGAATAATGCTGTTATAAACATTGGGTGCAAATAACCTTCCAAATTTGTGTCTTTACATACTTCAGATAAAAGCTTAGAACTGATATCAGCTTTTGGGACATGAGTAATAGGACGTTTCCTTTCCTTTTCTTTTGGAAAGATTCTCCATACCATTTTCCATAGAAGCTGCACCAACTTACCTCCTATTAACAGTTTTAGATATTCTTTTAGTATTATTTTAGTCATTCAAAGAGCATATAACATCACAATTTCATAACACCATTTAAAGAAAACAAGTAAAGATTTTTTTCTTCTTTCTGTGTCTATATGTAATACCGGGAGTGAATTCATATCTCTAGATTTCTTCTTGACTCTCCTGCTTAGGAAAAACAGAGAGGTAACCAGATGAGATAGTAATATTGACTTTTCCATGTTTTCCTTAAAAGGAATACAATAAGGGTTAGAGATCTGGTACAGCACATAAAAGCTTGTCTTATATCTGGCTGATCTACTTATATCTGTCTTATATCCGGTTTGATCCCCTGCACTGCATGTTGTCCTCTGAACCCTGCCAGACATGATTCCTGAGCACAGACCCAGGAGTCATCCCTGAGCACACCTGAGTCCCTTTAAGCCCTTTGGCCCAAACTCACACTCCTAAATAATAAGTGTAATATTTTTTTTTTTACCTTGCAATAGCCAAACTCTGGCCACTGCTGGGTGACTGGGCTAATATGCAAAAGATGAGTTTAAAAAGTCCAGAACAAAGTGGCCCTCCGCCCTGCACAGGGACGGAGTTGGTGTATTCTAATAGTAATAGGGATGGAGTTGGTGTATTAAATTCTAGTAGCAATAAAGTATAGAACTTTAAAGTATAGAACCCTGAGTGCAGAGTTCCTAACTACCATGGATTCACCCGCAAGGTGACAATGATTCTGTAGTTATTCTAGAATTTCCCTTTTTAAGCAGACAGTTAAATTATAATGATGGGATCTTGGTGGGTTTGGGGTATCTTTTAAGGCATGAAAATCATTATTTTGGGGAACCAGAGAAATGACTGAGCATCAGAGCATTTTCCTTGCTTGCGTGTGTTCCTGGGTTCAATGCCTGGCACTGTCAGGGGGGAAGGCAGATAGGTGTTTTAGAGTAATAATTTTACATTAGAAAATCCCACCTTAGACCTGAAGTTTACCAACCACAGAATTATTTCTTATTATTTATATAGAATATAATAATAAATTATTATTTCCACACCATGATTTACAAAGTTGTTGACAACGGGGTTTCATGTGTCCACCTCCATCCCATCCCCTGTGACTACTTCTCTCCACCGATGTCCCCACATTTCCTCTCATTTTCTTTTTGGGCCACACCCTACATTGCTCAGAGATTATTCCTATCTTAGTGCTCAGGAGTAAACTCCCAGTGTGCTCAGCGGACCATATGTGATGCTAGGTCAACCACATGTAAGGCAAATACCTTAACCCCTAGACTGTCTCTCTAGAACAGATTAATTTTTTTAATCATCTGCATTTATCATGTAATGGCCACTGTGATAGCTTGTCAGCAGATCATGGCTAGTTGAATTAGGCTATCAGGACTAGAATGCAGCTGGATAATGCTACCTATTTTCAATCCTTGAGATTTCAAAATACTACAGTTCAGCCGGCATATTACAGAGGTCGCTCATTAAGTTCAGAGAGCTTCTCAGAACTTGTTATATTGTTAGACAAAGTCTCCCCAAACCAGAAGGAGTAGCTAATCTTGGTTCTGATCAACTTCCATCTTCCTGGTGCCAGAGTTCTTTAGGGAATTGGGATTCCCTGATGTGCTCAGTACTGAGAAGTCATTCTTGATCTCTTTCCCAGAAGAGGCTGAACTTTGTGAGAAGTTCTGGAAGCTGGGGCAGGAGTTTTCTCTCTGTCCTGCGGTAACTGCCTCACGCTCCTCCCAGTAAAAATAATGAAATCTTTCAGTGAGAGAAACCTGTTCACCAGTGGGTCAGTCTGATGCCATCTTGTGCCTATGACTTATCTTGACTATTTCGGGGAGGGTTGTATATATCATGTATTCAGAGCCCCCTCGCACCTGACTCTCCCACTCCTTTCTGATGACACAGCTCTGTGTCACAGAGAGAGTGACAGTTTGGTTCTAAATGCAGCATTTAGGCACATCAGTTTGGGTGTCCTCAACAGCGTAATGAGATGAATGTCTGTCTTACAGCCTTTTCAAGTTGAAAAATAGGAAGCATTCCTCTACGGACCCAAACTGAATTGGCACCCAATAAATAGTTGTTATGATCATTGTTGTTCACAACTTATTAGGAAATTGCTGGGTAGGGGAGATACATCTTCAAGTCAGAAATGTGAACTGGGATCTAGAGCCAAAGCGTCACAAACTGTATCGGAGGAGTTGAGAAGGCACATAAAATAGTCTCTGAGAATTGAGTTTCCAAAAGCATATGGAATTTCACCTTTGCTTCTTAATCCTCTCTTTTTTCCTTCTCACTTGTTTTTTCTCATTGGGATTATTTTTAATTTTTTTAATTTGGTCTGTTCCTCTTTCATTTCCTCTGCAGTCCATGAGATATTTCCATTAGGACTATTCCAGGGTTACGTGTTTTCTTGTTGATGTTATACGTGAATTTGGGCGTGGTTCCAAAACTACACCCAGTTCCAGTCTATACTCTCAGGGCACTATGGTCTTTGAATCTAAGTGGGGGAGGGGCACAGAAAACCTTGCTTCCAAAACATAGCTTTCTCACTTTATGTCATTCACCGTGTTTCTGTCAACCTTTTTCCTTCCTTCCTTCCTTCCTTCCTTCCTTCCTTCCTTCCTTCCTTCCTTCCTTCCTTCAGTCCTTCCTTTCTCTCTCTCTCTCTCTCTCTCTCTCTCTCTCTCTCTCTCTCTCTCTCTCTCTCTCTCTTTCTTTCTATTAAATCACTATTAGGCACACGCTTACAAAGTTGTTCATGATCCGGTTTCTGTCATAGGGTGTTCCAACACCCATCCCTTCACTAAAGTACGTTTCCCATCAACAGTGTCCTCGGTTTCTCTCCTTCCACCCCCCATCCCTAGTCTTCTGTTTAGAAAGGCTCAATTCCCCAGCTCTTTGGTTAAAGTTCTGTTTTCTGTGGGAGCACTGTAGCTAGTCTCTGAGAAGTAAATAATCAGAGGGCATACAGTAATCAGAGGGCAGAGGCTGCAGCCCCTCCCCCGAGCCCAGCCTTTCCCCCATCCAGGCTCCCTCCTAAACGGGGTCATTATCCCCACACTAAAGTGGCAGTTTGGGCTGTGGCTCACTCTGAAAGCCCAAAGATAAACTTTCTTGGAAAAACTCCTTGGGCTGACCAGCATGCATTTCAAGCTGCTGGGAGTTTGGGGAAGCAAAATACAAGGACGCCGGTGATGTAGTGGCTGACCCCTGGGGTAGGAGGGTGCGTGTCTCCCCAAACATACCCTAGACTCCGGGTTCCCTGTCGGTGGTCTGCGGGAAGAACCCACCTTCAGGAACCCCCAAAGCGTTCTTCAGGAAACGGTCTCGCTGTGCTGCCCTTCTCGCGTCTGCTGGGGGAGGGGGGCGGGGAGCAGGGAGCTCAGCAAACATTGGCATCTTGCCGCTTGCCTGGGCGCCAGTATTCGAGGGAGCCCCGCGGCTGGGGGCAGGGCACTGGCCCGTTTCCTCACACTTCTCTCTCCGCCCCTGCTGTTTTCCAGGTAGTGAAGCGGATTTCAGCTCCTCCAGCAGCACTGGCAGCATTTCTGCTCCGGAGGTCCATATGTCGGCGGCGGGGAGCAAGCGGGCATCCTTCCCACGCAAGTAGGTTCCCCTCGTGTCTGCACAGCAATGCGCCTTCCCCGGGGCCTCGCCTGCGCTTGGGGTTTCTGCAGAGCCTCGAGCTTGGTCTCTATTCAGCTTCAATCGGTTGGTTTCCACAGGTTTCGCTTGCGTTAGCCGAGGCTGCATTTTTAGGTTTTGAAACTCACATGCCTGGTATGCGGTGACCCGGGTTCGATCCCCAGCACTGCATTAGGTCCCAACCAACTGCCAGGTTTCATCCCCCAGAGCACAGCCGAGTGCGTTCCCAAAACAAACAATCAAAACAAATAAACAAAAAAAGAAGAGACTTAGTGAACCCCCATCACTCCCAATATCCTCCTGGGAAAGGAGGAAGCCCAGAGGCGTGGTTGGCACCCACCGTGGGGACATCAGAGCAGCACACCTGAGCACTGGACTCTGGAGCCACACCGTGTGGCACTGAGCACATCACTTCTCTGTGCCTCAGATTTTCCTGTCTATAAAATAGGGCTCGCCTCCAACTCATCTCCTGGGATTAGGGTAAGGATTGAATTTTTTCATTTGTTCTTGGAGCCTTGTAAGCATCCGTCAATATTTACCACCGATGATGTTAGCTTTGGGATGAGAGCTGGGGGCGTGGCTCTGTGGCCAGGCCCATGGCTCTCATCTCCAGCTCCATAAAAGTTAAAGAAGGGCAACCGGATGGGGTGGATTGCAAGCCTCAGGATTCTTTGCTTCTGCCAGTGACTTTATTTACTCACCCAATAAACGTTTCTTGATTCAGCTGGACAGGTGAGCCACCCACTCCAAGGAAATTGGATTTGGCATAGAAGAGAAGACCATATATATACAAATTATAGAATTTTTTTTGAATACACGGGGAAAGGATATCTTTGATGATGAACTGGATAGTATATTTCAGGCAGGTTGTTGGTTCCAAGAGGTCTCTGTGAGGCCCCACTTCTAGTGGGGACCCAAACGAGGAGATGGTGTGAGCAAAGGGCCAAGAGACAAGGATTTTTCATTTTGGCTTTGGGAGAGTCATTTGGCTATGGGCAGTGTCCACATTTGTGAAGGGAATTGAATAACATGAATGAATTCAGAGGTTTTGTTTTTTTTCTAGAGAAAAAGATACTAAGTAGAATTCTAAAAGCTTATGTGTTCAAGAGTCAGCGAGCAAGTATTTTTCATTTTTCTTGGGAGAAGGTGAAACTGAGGCTTTGCTAATACAAGGAAATGAGACACAGTTTTATTGTTCAAAACAAAGTTTAAAGCATACCATAACAGGAATGATGTCCACAGTGAAAAAACACCTTTGCTTTGTCCCCAAATGTCACCTATTTTGGCAACAAAGTACCTCTACTAAGATCAAGGCCATGAATATAAACATTCTCAATATAAATCAGAGGTGACTCCCTCTGAGAGTAAATAGTTTCTCTAATCTGCTAAAGAAATTAGCACTTACCTGTGATTCCAGGTACTGAAAAGCAGAAAGGAAAAAGGTCTGACCTATAGAAGCAGCAAAATGTATTACATATCTTTTTTTATAAAACTTGTGTTTATGATTAAGTCCCGAAGTAATGTAAATGATATTGAGTAGCAGAAAATGTTCTAGTCTTGAATCTTTGATTTCTTAGGCTTATTCATAATTGGTATCTTGAACCCAGCTTCTCCGGCTCACTCCGGACTTTGTGCTCAGGAGTCACGCCTACACCTATGGTGGAGGTTGACTGCATGCAAGACAAACACCTTAATCCTGTATTAAGCTTTCCCTGTCCCTCCTCAAGCCTCCGTTGCTTGTTAGCCTCATCATCTGTCCCAATTTCCGATTCTGGAGATCTCTACCTGCTGAGTTCAAGGAATTATGTGTTGGGTACACGGCCCAGAACTTAGGAAGGTCAATAAACAGCGGATGAAGTCACTAAAGGTAAAAGTGTAATCGATGTGGAGGGTGGGAGTGGATGTAGTGGGAAGGATTGCCGTGATTATCATGAGGGTAATGATGGTGATGACAGGCCTTGTGCGGACTGCCATAATAAAATGTTATAGTCTAGTTGGCTCCAACAATTGTGGAGCCTCAAATTTTGGAGAAGTCCAGCATCAAGGTGTGGGCGTGATTGGCTTCTTCCTGAGGGCTGGTTCCTTGATTTGGAAGTAGCCATCTTGTTCCTTTTTCTTTATCTTTTTTATCTCTGCCCAGTTGTGTCCACATTTCCTTCTTAATCTTTAGCCACTAGTCAAATTAGAGTAGAGCCTAAGCCCAGGGCCTCCTTTTAATTGGAATGCTACTTATTATAACTTTCCTTTCCAAATCCTGCCTGGGTGCTGGGAGTTAGGGCTTCAATAAACATATACATTTGGGGAAGACTCAGTTCAGCCTATAGAGTGACCCATGATGATGATGATGATGATGATGATGATGATGATGATGGATGATGATGATGATGGTGATGAAGGGGGGAGGTGTCACAGCACTGTTATCTGAAATAGAGGGCAGGATCTGGGAAACAGAAATTCCTGTGGATTCCCTTTGAGGGCTCCTCCTTTGTATCTCTTTCACTCTCACATAACCGTTTCCTGGGTTCAGAGATGCAGAAGGGCCCAGCAAAATTCTCCTGTTTTTGGCCTACACTCCTTTAGTCCACCAGAGTAGCATTGAGTTTGCCAGTTCAGAACCATGACCAATGTGGAATTGTGGCTTTTCCTCTCAAAATGCTTTATTCACCATCATTCATAATCTGTGTTAGCATTTGTTTTATTTTATTTTATTTTATTTTGCTTTTTGGTGACACCCGGCGATGTACAGGGGTTACTCCTGGTTCATGCACTCAGGAATTACTCCTGGCGGTACTCAGGGGACCATATGGGATGCTGGGAATTGAACCCCGGTTAGGCTGTGTGCAAGGCAAATGCCCTACCCGCTGTGCTATCACTCCAGCCCCATTAACTGCCTTTTTAAACATTGTTTGGGTTAATTTCTTTTGCTCTAAATAATATGCTTCCATTTCATGTTTGCTTGGCCTCAGATAATATCAGTTGTCCACTGCAGTGAAAGATGAGGACATTCCTGTAGTTCTTACCCTTATTCCATTTCTCTTTTCCTCACTGCTTCGCAGTTTCTATCTGTAATGCTGTTGTTCATTGCCAAGTGTTACCGCATTTGTGTTCTGTTCTGCAGTATATAACACAGATATGATACTTTATGATTGAAACTTAAAAGAACCAGTGAAGAGTATTGATTATACCAAAAAGAAAAAAAAAGGTGAGGGTAGGCCTGGAGAGATAGTACAGGGATTTAGGCACTTGGCTTACATGCGATTGACTCAGGTTCAACCTCCAGCACACATGTGGTCCCCTGAACATCACCAGGAGTTACCCCTGAATACAGAGTGAGCAATAAGCTGTGAGCACTGCCGGGTGTGCCTTTCCCCACCTCAGCCCTCACTCTCCTAAAAGGCGGAAGTTTTTTACTGTCCCTATATATTTTTACATTGTTGCATTTCCTGGAATAGCATATTTTATAGGTGCTTGTAAATTAGTCTGATAATTTGCCCTCTTTTTTATGGGTGGGGGGGTCACACCTGGCGATGCACAGGGGTTACTCCTGGCTCTGCACTCAGGAATCACTCCTGGCAGTGCTCAGGGGACCATATGGGATGCTGGGAATCGAACCCGGTCTGCCACTTGCAAGGCAAACGCCCTACCCGCTGTGCTATCTCTCCAGCCCCCGGTCCTCTTTATAGATTTGGAAGAATTGACTAGTGAATCCATATGGGCCACGGCTTTTGCTTTTCAGGAGATTTTTGATTATTATTTAAATTTTCTTGATAGTAATAGGTCTGTTCAGGTAATCCAAGTCTTCTTGGGTCAGCTTTGGGAGATCGTAGGAGTCCAGCAATTTATCCATTTCTTCAAGGTTCTCTTGTTTCGTGGCATAAAGATTATCAAAGTAACCTCTCATTATCCTTTGAATTTATGTGGTTTCTGTTGTGGTGTTGCCCTTTCCATTTCTGATTATATTTATTAGGGGGTCTCTCTCTCTCTCTCTCTCTCTTTTAAATCACACATTTCTGAAAATGTTTTATTCAAAGCTTATTTGTAATATTAATAAATGCAACAAGAGAAAAATTTAAAAAGTTAAAAAGTAGGGCTCAAGTTTTATGTACCAATTTGGAAACACAAACATATTAAGCAGAAGAAGATGCACTACAGTGTTTTATAAAAGCTACTACTTGTCTTAGAATAAAGGAAGGAAATATATGACTCATCTGTACTTGTATTTGATCGTAACTGTATATGTAAAGGTGTGGAACAGGAACAGGAGGGAGTCTTTTCTCTACTTAATACTTTATGCCTTTTACCTCTAGACCAATCATAATGATTCCCTATTACAATTAAATTAAAAAACAGCAATAATCAAAAAAGGCATTACATTCATAAGGCATTACATTCATTTTAACAGTGTTAAAAGCCCTTGTGGTATTCATGGATTACACTGTCAGATACTTTTAAATACCATCTGAATTTCTCTTAGTCCCAATTTCCAAACCTTAAATACACATTTCAGAAACAAAACAAGAAAAAAGAAGCACAGTTTTTTTACACTTGAAGATCAGAAACCCCACTAAGGGGCTCTTATCTAACAGTCATCCAGGCTTGCTTGGTATCAAAGAGCGAGGTGATGAACTCATCCCCAAGTTTCAGAGCCAGGTCATATGCTGTCTCACCTCTCAAGTCATTCTTTTGGATGTTTGTATCATATCAAAGTAAAGCAGCAATATAAAATAGTAATAATAAAATAATAAAAAATAAAAATTTCTGGAGTGATAGCACAGCAGTAGGGCGTTTGCCTTGCATGCAGCCAACATGGCCGACCCAAGTTCGACTCCTCCGCCCCTCTCGGAGAGCCCGGCAAGCTACCGAGAGTATCTCGCCCGTGCGGCAGAGCCTGGCAAGCTCCCCGTGTCATATTCGATATGCCAAACACAGTAACAATAAAGTCTCCAATGGAGATGTTACTGGGCCCACTCGAGCAAATCGACGAACAACGGGAG
>JAOXYA010113486.1:0-10608 GCA_028565675.1 Sorex palustris | reverse complement strand
CCGAGAGGAGCGGAGGAATCGAACTCGGGTCAGCCATGTTGGCTGCGTGCAAGGCAAACGCCCTACCGCTGTGCTATCGGCCAGCATTATTTCTAACATTACATATATGTGTGTACATGTACTAATATGTAACAAGAAACCTGCTTTGGTTACAGAGAGCTTGATGCTTTTGCCAGAATGTGATACTCGATTGAAAGCGAGGACACATCTTTGCAATTCAGAACTAAGCATTCTGGGCTATTCATCTTTCAGTCTGAGCATCACCAGGACACAGAACCCTGTGGCCGTACACCGAGAAACAGCTGTTCCCACCTTGAATACATTCTCTCTGCCACATAACAAAACTGCTCCTCAGTAACCGCGGTAACATTGATCCATTTATTCCATTTCCATGCTTAACTACATTTTCCTTTTTTTCAAATCAATGGAGCCCACATGAAGTGCTTCTTTACACAAAGTTCTGTGGATGACATGATTCATTTCCTGCCTTGATATGAAACCAAATCCCAGCTATTAATAATCCAGTGACATCGGGAAGAAATCATTAACCGCCGGTACCCTGAAGCCCTTATTTATAGGAAATCTTTCTTTTGGGAGTTGTAGGCCACAGGGGTCAGCTTGCAAATACTGTTTAGGAGAAGCATTTTGCTGCATGCCATTAACCATTGTTTCTGATGCTTCCAAGCCTTCTGTCATTTTGACGTGCCTGTGTAGAATTCAGAGGAAGAAAGCACCTTCTCTCTGTTTTGTAAAGCTTAACTGAAGTGAAAAATCTCGACTAGAGTTTGTTAGGGAATCTGAGACAAATGAGTACTGCACGTTGTAAGAATCATCCTTTTCTGACTTAAAATATCCCTGGCTGGTAATTTTTATATATATGTCAAAAAAAAAAAAGGGAGGGAGGGCTGGAGCAATAGCACAGCGGTAGGGTGTTTGCCTTGCACGCGACCAGCCCGGCTGAGCTGGGTTCGATTCCTCCGCCCCTCTTGGAGAGCCTGGCAAGCTTCCCGAGACGTATTCGATATGCCAAACACAGTAACAACAAGTCTCACAATGGAGACGTTACTGGGCCCACTCGAGCAAATCAATGAGGGAGGACAGTGCTACAGTGCTACCATTATTAAACAGTTAGCAAATATGTTCTCCTATAGCTTAATGACGTCTCGGTGTTCACTGATTTACATAAATTGGTACACTCTGAATAACATCACTAAATCACCTCACTGAAAAGGGGAAATTCACTCTGCGCATTTTGCTTAAGAATGGAAGCTGAGGCCCAGAGGGTCCAAAGGGTAAGGTACTTGCTTGGGATTTGGGTAACTCTGGTTCAACCCTGAGCTCCAATGACCCAGGAACAGCCCCTGAGCATCACTGGGTGTAGCCCCAACACTCCCCTTCCACAAAGTGGGAACAGAGGGAAATGCCAAGAGAAACAGGCATACCTGTATCCAAATAGGGAAAAAAAAGCATATACTCAAGAGTCAGATGTCAATGGCCTGAAAGGATCTGCTGTTATCAGGATTAACCACACCTCTACTTTATTGCTATGGAAAACTGCTATCAATAACTAAGAACTAAAAAACAAACAAAAAACTAAGAACTGACTGAAAAACATCCATCCCTTTAGTCACTCAACAAATAATCATTTTAACCCCATTATGCACAGACTGCTAATGCTGACAAGGAAAAACATTGCTTTTTCTATTCCTTATGAAAATGCAGGAGCTTGCGAGCTCTGCAGGTAAGGTGCTTGCCTTGCACGCTGCTGACTCAGGTTCAATCTCTGGCACCTGTAAGATTTCCCAAGCCCCACTAGGAGTGATGCCCGAGCTCAGAACCAGAAGTAAGTCCTGAATACTGCCAGGTGTGGCCCCCCAAACCCCACCCCTCCCCCCAAAATTCATAAACATCATACAGAAAACTATGCCATTTCCCCAATTTATATTTAAGTCTCTATGAACTCCAGTATGCAAGGAAATTGGAAACAATTAAAATAACTCACTCTACTCAATTTAGGCTATACAATTTAGAGTTCTCGAAAAAAGCATATAAGTTATAAAAGGATACGTGACTGGTGAAGTGTTCCCAATGATCCAATAAATCGATAAGTTCACCATGAAAGCTATTACTCCAGAGAGCAGCACCATAAGCTACAAATAAAATAAAAGACTCGTTAAGAGAAGCAGCTGCAAGCATTAGGTATTTTTCAACTGAAATATTTAACACTAACCATTACAAACAGCAAGAACGGAAGACAAGAGAACAGAAGGAACAGTGACCAACCGACTCTCAACTTAGGGCAGAGTTGCTTCCTGAGAAGCCGGTGTAAACGGGAAGTGCATAAAATAAAATATATAACTTACTGAACAGCATAGGTTAGCTTTAGCCCACTTTAAACGTGCCCACTAGACTTCGACTGGCCAAAATCATCTAACACAAAGCCCATTTTGTAGTAAAGTGTTAACTGGCTCACACGTGGACTGCAGTTCTGAAGGGGAGAAACATTCTGCAGGCATCAGTCATTCAGACGTGGGACCTAGTGGCTGACTGGAAGACGCAGCTCACTAGCTGCAGCCCAATGTCACTAGCAAGTCTCATACCATATATCACTAGCCCCAAATACAAAGAAATCCAAAATAGTTTCTATTAAATGTGTATCACTCCTGCATCGTCATAAAGTCAAACAAGCCAGTTATGTTGGCAGGCATAGGTATTCAGGAATTTAATTCTAGGGATCAGAGATAGCACAGGAGTTACGGCATTGGCCTTGCGTGATTCTCACCCTTGCTTACTCCCTGCACCCCATTTGGGTCCCTGAGTACCACCAGGAGTGATCACTGAGCACAGAGTCAGGAGTAAGACCTGAGCACTGCTGGGTGTGGCCCAAATCACCCTCCCACCCCTGCAAAAAGAAAATATGTTTACAAAGTCCAACAGAAAATTCTACAGTAATATCCTGCTTCTGAAGGTAAATTTTCAGTTTCTTTTTTTCTTGGTCTGGACCAATAGCATAGCAGGTTGGGCTTTTGCCTTGCATGTGGCCAACCTGGGCCGACCCAGGTTCGATTCCTCCACCCCTCTCGGAGAGTCCCACAGGCTACCGAGAGTATCCCTCCCGCATGGCAAAGCCTGGCAAGCTCCCTGTGAGGTATTTGATATGCCAAAAACAGTAACAAGTCTCACAATGGAGACGTTACTGGGTGTGCTCGAGTAAATCGATGAACAACGGGAGGACAGTGCTACAGTGCTACATTTTTTTCTTATCCATCTAGAGAAAAATCATTTTGTTAACGATCTTATTATAAAAGTCAAGTATACCTACTGAAGAAAAAAAGCAAATGAAATAATAAGGAGAAAGAATAAGAAATATAAGGAACTCTTGCAATTCCAAGCACTATTAATATTATATTAAATATGTCCATTATTCATAGATCTTATTGCTCTATAGCTCAGCCACATCCCTGACCACTCTAATTTATTTCTTTTTTTTTGGAGGGGTGGGGGGGGGACACCCCTGGCAGTGCTCAGGGATTATTGCTGGCTCTGTGCTTAGGGACTGTTCTTGGTGGGACTCAGGGGACCATATGGGATTCTGGGGACTGAACCCTGGGTGGCCGTGTGCAAGGCTAGTTCCCTGACTGCTGTACAATGTCTCCAACCCCTCTAATTTATTCTTAATCACATCAATGTGCATTCATTGGATCCCCAGGTAATGAAACCAGGCCCTTAGGAACACACAGGTTCTTGTTCTCAGAGTTTGAAAATCATTTGAGAACATAATAAAAATCATAATAAGCATGGGTTAGATTTCAGAGTGCTCATCATTTGCCAAGAATTATTCTACATGCATTATTTACATGAACTCACGGAATCTCTCCTACTTCCGGAATTCCCATTGCTTATTCTCACTCTCTCATCTCTGACCACTCTATCTCCCCATGCTATACACATTTCATATTTTCTCACATGCAAAACTGAGATGTCCTCAATTCTGTTTTTTGGCACCACGTCTGGGGGTCAGTCCTGGCAGTGCCCAGGAAACCATGTGGTAAAGAGGAACGAACCTGGGGCATCTACATGCAAAGCATACACCCCAACTCTCTATTACCCTGGTCCAAATACTATTTTTTTACAAGACAAGAAGCACCTTCCCCGCTGTACTCTGTGGCCCTCAATCTGTTGGTGCTCGGGGTACCATATGTGATGCTGCGGATTAAGCCTAGATTCAAAGTGTATATTTCTTCGGTTTTATAGCATTTAATGACTTTTCCTTTACATGGCTTCAAGCTACTCCCACCCCCCACCTCCTTCACCTTCTCTCAGCAACAGGACTGAAGGATGAGAAAAGGCTGCTCCCGGAGCACGCCCATCCCCGCCACAGCACTGACGGCTTAATATATCTCTTCATGTGTCCACACAAAATGACTAGAAAGATTATTAAGTAAATTTAAAGGGGCTGGAGAGATAGCACAGCGGGTAGGGCATTTGCCTTGCATGCGGCCAACCCGGGTTCGATCCCTAGCATCCCACAGGGTCCCCTGAGCACCGCCAGGAGTAACTCCTGTGCACTGCCAGGTGTGACCCAAAAAGGACAAAAAAAAAAAAAAGTAAATTTAAGATGACCTTTTTAATGTATACAGACTAATGAAAGGAGAAATACAGCCTTAGATGAAATTTTGCCCTTGAGCAAATCTCCTAGCAGCATGAGATCTTTATCTCAGAAGACCTTCCCTGGAAGTAAGGGCTTTCACATGTTGACTGTGCTCCCTCACCTATGTGTAATTGCTATCTCCAACCCATGGTTCTCCATAACTGGGTGTGAGAGTGAGCTGGGGGAGAAGGAATATGGGCAGCGAGTGAGACTGGAAGGAGGCAGAGAAAGTCCAGATTGGAATAAATGGCAATTGATCACCAACCAACCTGGCCGTATTCTCCTCCTTCCATCCACAGCCATCGACGTGGGAAAGCAGCCTGACCATCGAATGCACGTGGCGGAAGCACACACTTACCATGTGAGCACACAGAGATCCATGAAATTATATTCACCAAAAAGGTAAAGGTGATCAATTACGATGGCAGGATTCCAGGGAAATTTTGCTTTCTTTATACTTTCATTTATGTTCAAAATCTATGCAATGAGCAGATATTGATTTGGTGTTAAAACAAAACCAAGGGGCTGGAGCGATAGTACAGTGGGTAGGGCGTTTGCCTTGCATGCGGCTGACCCGGGTTCGATTCCCAGCATCCCATATGGTTACCTGAATTCCGCCGGGGTAATTCCTGAGTGCAGAGCCAGGAGTAACCCCTGTGCATCGCCAGGTGTGACCTCCCCTCTCAAAAAATTTAAAAAAAAAACAGCAAAACCAAGATGGGTCAGAGCAACAGTACAGCAATTTGGGCACTTGCCTTGCATGCAGTGGGCCCGTTTTTTTTTTTTTTCCTTTTTTGGGGGGTCACACCCAGTGATACTCAGGGGTTACTCTTCACTCTGCACTCAGGAATTACTCCTGGCAGTGGTTGGGGGACAATATGGGACGCCAGGGATTGAACCCAGGTCGGCCATGTGCAAGGCAAACGCCCTACCCTCTGTACTATTGCTCAAGCCCTGGGCCCATGTTTGATTCCCAGCACCTCAGAAGGTTCCTGAACCCTCTGGAATTGACCCCTGAGACCTAGGAATAAACTCTGAGTGCCAACAGGTGTGGCTCCAAAATTTTTAGAAAAAGATATGTTTATAATAAAACAAAACAAATAACCCTGCATTTGTATTATAAAGAGAAAAATAAAATGCCGCAGGGTAGGAGAGCTAGCTCAATGTGCGAAGTACAAATTTTGCATGCTCAGGTTTGGTCCCCTAGCACAGCTGGGAGTAATCTGTAAAGGCACAAATTCAGGAGGAACTCTCAGAACTATTGGGTGTGGCCCCCAAACCAAAATAAACACATGAAATTCTTTGATGGTTAGAGTTATATGTTTATAACTCTACTGCTTAGATAGTCAGAATAGTAAGCAGGAGTCAGAAGACCTATTCATAGTCCAGTTTTGTGAATCACTAGCCGTCCAATCCTAGGCAATCCCTGAACCTTTATGAGATTTGGTTTCTCATCTAAAAGGGAACCCTTACTTTGCCTGCCTTAAATTAGAGCGATGATGAAGATGACATGTAAGAGCAGATATGAGCAGCACTCTGAAAAGAACAAATACATTAACAGTGGATTATGATAATCTTGTCTCTTCAACACCAAATGATCAGAACTTACCAGAGCAGACACTGACCAGGGACCAAAAAGTCCTCCTTCTCCAAAGACCGGCTCAAAAAAGGGCACAGCGACCAGCAACATGGCAGAAGACATCGGAGCCTGGTAGTACAGCAGCTGCATGGAGTTCACTTGCAATTCATGCTGCTTGGCTCCGACCCACTAAAATGAGACAAAAGGAGTGAGGCGGAAGCAAAGGTAATACATGAAAGATGCATCTCTCAGCCTAAACATGGGAACGTGATGCAGAGTGAGAAAAGGGAGTATCTACTTATCCTGGAAGTATCTACTTATCCTTAATGACCAATGGCATTAAAGTATCCTTCAAGCTCCTTGGAGGAAAGGGGCTTTGCAAGTTCAATTTCCAATCACCTGCTTTCTTCTCGTCTACTTTTTATAAAAAAAGAAAGCAAAAAAGAGAAAAAACAAGCAAACCTTCTCTCCTCCTAGTCCTCCTCCAAAAGCCAAGACCTATGGGGACCCACAAGCCTCAGATCTTAGAACAGGAAGGCAGGAGTGGAAACCTAAGCGCTGTGTGGGAACAGAGATGCAGTGTCAGTTGTCTTTTTTATTTTTTTTCCAGGACTATACCCTACAGTACTTGGGGAACCTGTGGTGCAGGGGATCAAACTCAAGTCTCTTGAAAACAAAGCATGTGCCCTAAAGTCTTTGAGCCATCTCCTCAGCCTTAGTCTTAAAATACTGCCCCCACCAAAAAAAAAAAAAAAAGAGAGAGAGAGAGGGGGGGGGGGCGCAAAGCAGACTAGAGATTGAAAGAAAAAAAATCCCAATAGTTGCCAAAATGGTTGACTAGAAAGGGGTATGAAATCTTTCAACTTATTTTAGAAAACTCAAATAAACGGTAGAAGAAATTTTCCACTTTGTGGAAAGCGAATTTCCCCTCTATACACTTCAGTGAATCAGATGACCACAAATCCTCACAATACTTAAGCATTCAGTAGGACCAACATCGCAAATTCCACCAACTCTCAAAATATCTTACAAGTCAGAAAAAAGGGCCCTGACAGAAAGTCTGAGAGGACTGTTCGACTGTGGCGTGGCAAGAACGCTAGGCTTTTGAATAACTGCTCCTACGAAATTCTTTTCCCGGTAGGTCCAGGTATCCTGTTACATAAACTCCAGAGCTATAGAAATTCACGAAGGCAAAAATGAAGAACAAGCTCCTGAGATGAGAGGCTCCGGTGAATACGAAGGACAAAGAATCGATTCTTCTCTGCCTTCCACTCCACACCTTTCCAGCTAGCTGCCAGCCACAGAATCGCCTGGAATGTTGGTAACTGCCAGGACCCCCATTTTCTTGGGTGTTGTCTCCTGGCTCCTGCCCAGCTGTCTGCTACTGAAACTGCTCTCCTGGGGGCTGGAGCGATAGTACAGTGGATAAGGCACTTGCCTTGCACAAGGCCAACACGAGTTTGACCCCCAGCATCCCATACGGTTCCCCAAGTGATTCCTGACTGCAGAACCAGGAGTAACCCCTGAGTATCATCAGGAGTAATCCCCCCACACAAAACAAACAAACAAAGAAACTGCTTTCCCAACAGCATGTCACCTCCATTAGCCACGGACAGTGATTCCCCTCAGAGCTGAGTGCTCATCCCAAACACTTCCCCCATATACTTCTGGTTCCAACATCTTCCTCTTCCTCCTCCTCCCTTTCAGAGTAGATTTCTGGCTGTCCCCTCTCCCCCAGCCTTCTACCAGGCTCTGACACAGACAGCTCTGACCTCCTTCCTGGGGCCCCCGGAGTCTCCTTAACTGAGCATTTACTAGCTGGCTTCACGTCAGCAACAGCAGGATGTTGAGCAACAAGCTTATGATTTCCTTCTTCCAATTAGCTCCTCTGTGTCACTCTGGCATCCTTAGTGATACAGTCTCCTCCCAACACCCAGCTTCTGCCTCTCCTCACATTCACGCAAGTCGGACCAACTTTTGCTCCGAAAGATCTCTGGAAAATATTTCTCTTCTCCATTAACAGAAAAACAAAACAATTTCATTTTCATTACCACTGCCCTTGTTCAGAGCCTCCGTTGTCTTCCGCAGAAACCTCCGAGAGGTTCCTGCAGCTCTACCTGTCCCCACCCCTTCCCTCTGACCACCAATGTTTCTAAGCCACCAATGTTTCTAGGACACAGTTCAGGTACATTTCCTTGGCATGGCCTTCAACACTCTGCCGTCTGGGCTCACCCACAAGGCTCCATCCTTCCAGGCAGTCACTACAGCCTCACCAAAGAAACAAGTTCTCCTAACGTGCTTCATACTTCCACACACACAGCTCTCTGATGGCTAAGTAAGTGCTGCATCTTTCAGCTCATGCTGTCCGCTTTTCCAAAGTCTCCCTCACCAACCCTCTTTCGGAGTGGCCACTCCCTCTACAGTAGTCCCCGGAGCTTTGCTTACACCCTCTACACTTCCTCTGACAAGCTGTCTACACTGCTGCGTTGCAGCTGCCTTTCATCTTTGTATCCTCACAGCAGATCCTAAAGCAGAAGAAAAGACTGCCGGATGAAAGTGTCAGCCCTTCCTGCTCAACAGTTGAGCACTCATCTTTTAACTCGTCCGAACGCTCCTGCAGGATCGGAGATAACCCAGAGGCTGGGAGGACCACTCAAAAGGCTCAGTGCTGCTGGCAGAGATACCCCCACCAAACTAAGCGTAGGCTTGCGAGAAGCACCAGGTGTGCGCCCCTCCTCCCCCAAAGAAAAGTAACTTAGAAATTATACCTGGGTATAATGGGGAGATAGAACTTTCTTTAAAAAAATTGAAAGCGGAGAGGTGGCTAGCTGGTGTGAGCACCCGCTTTGCATGCTGGAGGCCTTGGCTAGATTCCTGGCACAGCAGGGTCCCCTGGATGGAGAGTCCCTGAGCATCTCAGGGAATGGCCCCCAAACTAGCAAAGATGGGGCTGGAGAGATAAGACTGTGGTTGGGGTGCCTGCCTTTCAACAGGCCGCCTGGGTTCAAGTGCCAGCACCACAGATGGTCCCTTGAGCCCTGCAAGAGTGATCCCCAATTGCTGAACCAAGAAAGACCTGAGCACCACCAGGTGTGGTCCCCCCGAAAAAACAGACACACACTAGTAAAAACTTTGGTGGAGGGAATCAGTACTTTTACCATTTACTGAGCAAAAAATTTCAGAAGGCTGGACTGATAGTGTATCAAGTCAGGCACTTGCTGACTCAGGTTTATCCACGGCACCCCACAGGGTACCTCAAGCCTGATCCCTGAGCAGTCAAGTGTGCCTTCCCCATGCCCACCCTTGAAAAAAAAGCAACCAAAGAAAACTTGGTTCATATGCTAGTCTACAGTCATTCCTCGGATCAATTCCATCTCAAGTGTTTAGCTGAGGACTACACAATTCTCTGCTACTAATCAAGACTTGTGTGAACAAAGGTGGACATACTGGTGTGGGCAGTGAGTACTGTGAAGTGAAATATGTATGCGGACAAGAAATTCTCAGAATCAACCAATAATTCTTTTTCTATATCAGAACAAAAAAATCCTGAACAAAAAGTTCACTTAACAATTTGAATTCACTAAAGTACAACTAAATGCCTTTTAATTATTTTTGGTTAAGGGTCACACCTGGTGGTGCTCGGGGCTTACTCCTGGCTCTGCACTCTGAGATCCCTCCTGCCTGGGACTTATGAACCAAATGTGGTGCTGGGAATCAAACCTGGGTCCGCTGCATGCAAGGCCAAGTGTTATACCCAATGTGTCCTATCTCTTCAGTTCCTAAACCTTTTTAAAGAACCAATTAAAATAAATAAATTAAGAACCAATTTTTCTCTGGTACAGTCTTCGCTGGTTCTCTCTCTCTCTTTGGTTCTCTCTCTCTCTCTCTCTCCCCCCCGCTCTCCGTAAAAGGCAGACTATCTAAGAGCGAAGTGACAAAATTGACTGGTTTTTTTTTATCCTTTCATGCCACTGGTCCCTGCTTTAAAATGCCTCTCTGAGTAAGAGGGAATGTTTCTGTCAAAGAGGCAGGGGGAGGGACAGGGTGGGGGTAGCGGGAGGGACACTGGGAACATTGGTAGTAGAGAACGGGCACTGGTGGAGGGATGGGTACTCGAACACTGTTCGCCTGAAACATAATCATGAAAATTTGTAAGTCTGTAATTGTATCTCATGGTGATTCACTAAAATAAAAAAAAAAAATTGAGACTTGCCCCCTCAAAAAAACCCCAAAAACATAGATATGCATAGGTATGCATCATACATATCTATATATATGTATGTTTATTTTATAGTATATCATGCAGGCCGGCTGCGATAGCACAGCGGTAGGGCGTTTGCCTTGCACGCAGCCAACATGGCCAACCCGAGTTCGATTC
>JAOXYA010113476.1:0-10608 GCA_028565675.1 Sorex palustris | reverse complement strand
TTTGTAACTGCTCTCACAGTGATTCAATAAATAAATTTATAAAAAAGAAAAAAAAGTAAGGTGGAGTTCATGCCCAATTCAGTCAGCCTAATCAATGGCTGAATAAATAGCGATACTCCTGCATTAAAAAAGAACAAAAAAACAAGACAACTGACAGACATACAACTAGCATTTTCACAGTGAGTTCATAAATACCTTTCCTTTTAAGGTCAAGAGCAATGCAAAACTGCCACTCTCACTATTTCCATTCAACATTGTAGTGCTGATCTGAGCCAGAGTAATAAGGAGAGAAAATAAAATAAAAATAACAAATATATTAAAAGTAGAAGTAGAGTCTTAATCCACAGAAGACAATTTTGAACTTAGAAAATCCTAAAGTCTATCAGAAAATATATTAGAACTAATAAGTGATATTGGCAAGAATACAGACTCAAATATGTAATGCTGGGGGCTAGAGAGATAGTACAGTGGGTAGGGCACTTTCTTGTAAGCTTCCAAACAGATTTGATCCTCAGAACCTCATATGGTCCCCCAGCACCACCAGAAGTAATTCCTGAATGCAGAGACAGGAGTAAGGCCTGAGTATTTTAAGTGTGGCCCCTTCCTTCAAAATAAACACTGTCACTGTCCACTGTCCTCCCGTTGTTCATTGATTTGCTCGAGCGGGCCCAGTAATGTCTCCATTGTAAGACTTCTTGTTACTGTGTTTGGCATATTGAATACTCTCAGTAGCTTGCCAGGCTCTCCGAGAGGAGTGGAGGAATCGAACCTGGCTCGGCCGGCTGGCTGCACACAAGGCAAATGCCCTACCGCTGTGCTATTGCTCCAGAATAAAATAAAAATGTGCTATTAACTAGAAAGTGTTAATTTTTAAATATTTAGAATAGCATCAAAATATTAAAATTAGAAATAAAGTTAGCAGAATACGCATAAAACTTCCACACTGAAAAATTTTGAACACTGCTGAAATAATTAAAGAAGTCTTAAAGTAATAGAAAGCTATAACATCCTCATGGTTCTCAGGCAATATTTTTGAAATGAGATTTATCTTTATTTAGACCAACAGAATTGATTCATTTGTTTTAACTGCTTTAGGATATTCTTTAAATGAATACTACAAATTGAGTATTTATCATTTGCGTAATCTTTTTTTTCTTTTTTGGGTGACACCAGTGATGCTCAGGGGTTACTCCTGGTGGTGCTGGAGAGACCATATAGGATGCTGGGGATCA
This sequence comes from Sorex palustris, assembly GCA_028565675.1. Classification (NCBI taxonomy): domain Eukaryota; kingdom Metazoa; phylum Chordata; class Mammalia; order Eulipotyphla; family Soricidae; genus Sorex; species Sorex palustris. The sequence continues at coordinate 9,376 of JAOXYA010113476.1, read as the reverse complement.
AACCCGGGTCAGCTGCATGCAAGGCAAATGCCCTACCCGCTGTACTATCACTCCGGCCCCCTCTTTTATAATTGTAATTTTATCTCTGGGTTTAAAAAATATATAATCTCCTCTATTCATTATCTGATTCACTTCTTTGGGTCTGGACCTAAATTCATTTACTGTTTTGCATGAGGCTCACAAGGCTTCTTAAATCCATGTGTTACATTAGTTTTCAGTTATTATATCTTAGAAAATTGCTTCTCCATTTTCTTCATTGTATCTCAGAGCTCTATTAGCTTTTATGATCTATCATTCATGTAAATCCATCTCTCCCTTTTTCCTTCTATTTCCCTCTGAAATTTTCTCACAGATGTTTTCCAGTTTACTAAACACAACAAAAATAAGATTTTTCATTTATTTGACTTAGTCAATATCTTTATTTCATTGATTTCATGTCCCATATCAATTTGATTTTCTCATTTTTAAATCATATGAAATGATTGTGTTCTTATGACTTAGAATTACTTTGTCATTTTAAGTATATATTAGTTTTATATATTTGTACGACAAATTTCCATAAATATTGAAGTTTAAACTAAAAAACACTATCGTACAATGTGAATGAGTCTGAAAGGCAGATAAGATTTAGGATAAAGGTCTAAGGATCTCTCAAGATGAAGGTCAAGATTTCAGTCAAGGCTACAGTCATCTGAAGGCCTGTCTGGTATAGAGGGTCTTCTTCCAAGAGGATATCACTCATACATCTGGAAAGTTGCTGCTGCTATAATAAGCCCTGATTTCTGGATTTTCTGCACTGTGTGCTTGTGTAATTTTTTTTAATTATCTAATCACCGTGAGATAAAGTTACAGATCTTTCATCTTTGAGTTTTAATTATATAATGATCCAACACCCATCCCTCTACCAGTGCACATTATCCACCACCAATGTCCCCAGTATCCCCCACTTCTCACCACTCCCCCTGCCTCTTTGGAAGACAATTTCTCCCATACTCTCTTTCTAATTTTGGGAATTATGATTTGCAATATATATACTGAGAGGCTATCACATTTGGTCCTTTTTCCACTTTCAGCACACATCTCCCATCCAGAACGATCCCTCCAACCATCATTGGCTAAGTAATCCCTTCTCTACTTTAGCTGCCTTCTCCCCCAGCTCATGAGGCAGGCTTCCAACTATGGAGCAATATCCTGACCCTTGTGTCTACTGGGCCTTCTTGTCAGTTTCATATTATGTTATTTTATACTCCACAAATGAGTGCCATCATTCTATGTCTGTCCCTCTTTTTCTGACTCATTTCACTTAGCTGTTTAAACTTTTGACATAGTGCCTACCTTCCACCAGAATGATCCAAGGGAACGCAGAAGACACGTAGCTTTGGAAATTATACACACCCATTGCTATGTGACTCATTGGTTGCTCAGGTTAGTCCAGCTTCATGGAGGAGGAGATTAGAACACACACACTTGAATGGCAAGTGATGCAACCACTGGGGACTCCTGGAGACTGACCTCCATGATTTTCTCTTCGAATTTTCTGTGAGAATCCTTGATGACCCAGGATAATTTTTGGACTCGTCTTTTCAGATCAACTTTTAAAATGCCAGTGGTTCTGTTGGTCCAGGGGATACATCCTTCCTGATGCTCCTGTCATGCCTCTTATGTCTTCTATATTATCTTACTCCCCAGCTCTGTGGGTCCAATTCTGCTGTCTTTTCTAATTTTTCCATACTCTCTTTGTTTGTACCACATAAAAATGTCTTTTTTGAAGCTTGACTTAACTTTTAAAGAAATGCATGTTATATTACAATTAATATTTTTAGGTAGAGGCTATGTGACCATTTTCAGATCATTGGATTTGCTGGATTATTCAAATTAGTCGACCTAAGTGCATTTTTAGCTCTGATTTTCACTTATATAATATCAGCCTTCACTTCAGAATAAATCACAAACATAATTCACATGTCTGAAAAGAAAGAAAAGTGGTGAGTGCAGGTTTAGTAAAATAGAAGCAACTCATTTTCTTTCTCAGAAAGATTTCAATAGAAAAACCACTACACAAAAAGGGCATAAATGCAAAAATTCTGAACTTCCTTGCTTCTTAATCATTTGACTATATTACTCATTATTTTATCAGAAAGAAAAAAATAGATTTTTAATTTTTATTAGTGAAACACCGTGAGGTACAGTTGTAGACTTACAAAATTTTGTGCTTGGGTTTCAGTTATACAATGATCGAGTACCCATCCCTCTACCACCAATGATCCAGTCTCCTCCCCACCATCCATTCCCCCCTCCCAAACCCACGCCACCCTGCCTCTGTGACAGAGCATTCCCTTTTGTTCTGAGAGAGAAAAATCTTAAAACCAAATCAGTCTAACATGTTTGTATTGGAAAGCACCAAAAGAGCAAAGTGGGGGAAGGGTTTCTGATTTCAGCGCTACAATTGAGAAATACTGCTGCTAACAACTCCAAAGGTGCAGTTTAATTCCTGAGAATCCCCAGAACCTAAAGATAAAACAACAGCACTTGCTGACAGGGACATCCAAAGGACAGTCCATTTCCTGACATACACTCTGGCCTTCACAGCAAATTCTGAGTTTCATTGAAGATATGGAAGAACAATTTGCTTTGCTCTGTGACAATTTGTAACAGGATTTTCGTCAGTATTTCCAAAATACTTCTGGTAATATGAGAAAGAACTCACATAGTAAATGGATATATTTTATTTTCAAAACAATCTTCCTTGTGAACAATATAAATAGTAAAATAGGCCTGGAGCCCCTAAACCTATCGTAGTTTGAGTAGCAATACCAGAATACCTTTGGTTGAATGATTAAAACAACAGAAATTTATATCTCACAGTTTGGGGGGCTCTAAGTCTAAGTACAGTGTACTAGTATGATCTGGGCTTTGGATAAGGGCAATTCTAACCTAAACTGGCCTTTCTTAGTATGTTCATGCAGCTCGAACTGAGACACAGAAAAGACTAACAGAGTCCCTTTCTTTTCTTTTAAGGGGGCAAATTCCATCAATGGCTGTACCCTCATGCTGAAATACCAAGTCCCCATCTCTATATCCCATTGCATTGGGGATTTGGTTACTTCAAATGAATTTGGGGAAATATAGTATATAGGAAAGCTTAAGTCCAGCCCCGCTCTCATCAAAAATAGCTTTAAAATGCTAAAATTGGTAGAAACAAAGAGTTGTCACCTTAAGAAAATAAATAACAGACACAAAGCTACACAAATAACAGACACAAATAACAGACACAAAGGTGAATAAAACTTCATGATGATAAGCAAATGACTAAATTTTGCACTCACTGAGAAGCAAATATTAGTCTGGTTTAATTTGATCTTCTCCCACACCCTTAAACCACAAGGAAACCAACCCATCTGTACACCTTTCATGCAAAAGTTTCCCCAAAATAGATGAGTTAGGCTCCAAATGACTTCAATGCCCTAACAACTTGCTCACAAGATCATTGTAACAAATGTGATGTACTTTAGGTTCAAAAAAAATCTAGTATTTCTTATAAAATATTATACCACTGTTTTGTATTAGGCCACCCTACATACAATCATTCCCTCAATGGTAATTAAGCAGGTAAAGGCCCTCCCGTTGATCGTCGATTTGCTCGAGAGGGCCCAGTAACGTCTCCATTGGAGACTTTGTTGTGACTGTGTCTGGCATATTGAATACATCACGGGGAGCTTGCCAGGCTCTGCCATGCGGGCAAGATACTCTCGGTAGCTTGCCGGGCTCTCCGAGAGGGGCGGAGAATTGAACTCAGGTCGGCCGTGTTGGCCGCTTGTAAGGCGAAAGCCCTACCGCCGTGCTATCGCTCCAGGCCTAATTTTTTTTTTCCGTAGTGACGAAAAAAAAAATTAAGCAGATAAAACAAATATTTTAACATCTCTACTCCATGGTAAATTATTACCAGTTCTAGACTTATCAGTGTGTGAATTACTTGACTAAGATGCAGAGTTTTTTTTTTCTTTAAGATCCATCTTCAGGTAACAATGTTTGTTTATCCTATGACTTATATTAAAATATACACAATCAATTTAAAAGTATAAAAGCATGCTAGAGGCTTACGCAAACATAATAAATCTTCATAAAATCGAAAATTTTGAAATATTTAAAACTCCAGGGGAAAGCATACATATTTTCATATTGCATTTAATATAAAACCTACACTTATACAACTGAGTCAACTACATGGAGTATGCTTACACTTAGTGTCAATGCATTAGGTCAATTTCTAGGAGAATATTTTTAATAAAGTATAACTATTCTTTACATACAATTTATAACAATTGTACTACAACAACTGCCACATGTTATATAATACCCTCCTATTTTTCTGTCTCCAAGACAAAATCAGTTCTTTTTGAAATATTTTCGAACACATGGATTCAATAAAATTTTCCAGGTAACAAATATATTTTCCATTTTTCTACATATTCTAGCATATTTGAAAAGTGACTATGGACAAACTAAAGTGGCAACTGGACAAAATTCAAGGTAAAATCTAAGTATTTTAATAATCTTTCATATTTTTGGTACCTAGCATTTTTACTCAATTAAAAGGTAACAATATTTAAAATATTTTTACTTTAACATAGATTCAATTAGTCAGTGGTCCAATTTTATGTTTTAAAAATAACAATGATATTAACTTAGATGGACCATAACCTTTATCCAAAGCATTTTTCTCTGTAATTGATAACTCAGTTTGAAAAATTATATTAACCACTTAAAATCAGAATATTTAAGATTATAATCACCACATATCAAACTTCTTGTCCTTGACTTTTTGTATTAAACTGCAAATATTTTCTATTTTCTTCAGAGTCTCTACTTCTATAAGATTAAAGGGAATAGAAGAGAAACTCAATGAATGTACTTTGGTGAAATGCATTTGTACATATACATGCAGTAATACATATGTGATAAATAGAGCAAAATGCTAAGTATTATGAGATGAAAAGCCGCACCTGATATCTTAGAAGTAAAGATGAAAGTTCTTGCACTTTTACCCTTAGCCCTTTTATTCACATGAAAATAAACATTACTCTTTGCAAAAAAGAAGAAAACGTTGAACAAGTGTTTATAAATGAAGCTGGTAAGATATCAAGTCTCATGAAGAGAGTTGCCCAAATTCTCAATCAACTCAGTTTAACAACAAAAATTCCATTAGGCAGCTGGGGAGGACATCATATAAGCTGTTGCCAAGAATCCTACAAATAATTATTGTACTGCCTCAATTTTAAACAATCAAAAGATATGACTTTGAGTAACATATTTGCTAGGAAATATAAAATACCAATTCCTTGAATATTGAGTTTCACTTTATGAATAATTCCAATAAGAAGCAACTATTATTTACATCCTGAATTCTGATGTTAATATGGGCTGAAAAATGTCCTAGTATTTTTTTCTAGTTTGCAAACAAAATACTGTAATACATGTACTAAAGGCTTTAGTTTCCTAAATAACCTAGTTCTCTCAGCAATAATTCCTGATGCACAGAAAAGTTCTCTAGGATTTATTCTGCTGAAAGGAACCGTATTTCTTGTTTTAATGTTGGAGCATGTAAAAAATAAAGCAAACCATATACTTCCTTTGGACCACATATTTTAAAATCTAAATGTCTGGGCACAAATTTTTTACTTTATAACTTGCTGTGAAAGTCTTAGCAAAGGAAAGGTTAAAACTCAATCATCATTTATGTGTTTGAGAATATACATCAGCACGTACCAAAACAAAGAACTAAGGATTCAATTGCATGGTCAAATTTGCCTACTTTTTGTAGAAAAAGAACAAATCTAACCAAAAAAGCATTTTCTCTAGTATCCTCATGGATTAGATTTACACAAGAATCTACAGATCTAATGCTGAAACAAAAGAGGCATGATTCTTAGCAGAAAATTTTCAAAATTAGGGCAGAAGTAACCACTGGTTAGAAAAATGAGAAGGGGAATGACTAACAATGCTTTAAGACAAAATGAAAAGAAGCTAATCCTATGTTTTAAAAAATTATTGAGGAAAAGTTAATAAGATTTTTCTATTATAAATATTATCAATTGAATCAATACTGTTTTGAACCAGAATCATGAAAGAGGCAACAGAAAAATTGAACAACGTGATAAATCTTTGGGAGTTAGAGTCAGAACGACCTGCAAGCAGGCAAGTTTAAGGACAAAAATCAAAGATGACTATGGAAAGTTTGTCCTGGGGATTGCTAGAGAATGTCAATGACAAAAAAAAAGAAAAAAGAAATGGACTTTATAAAAATAGGCAGAAATGAAACATTCTTCTCCTTTTACACCATTTATAAGTACAAAATTAAAGCAATAGGCAATATATAAATCTGCACTTTGGCTTTGGGTATTAGTTCCATGTAATATGTTTGTACATGGGTTTTAGTTTTGTTGTATTTGTGTGTATGTGTGTTTTACTGACCACAGGGCAAATGTTTTAGATATTGTTTATATTACAACCAATTCAATGTCTATAAGAGAATCTACAATCACAGTCACTATTACATCATTAAAATTAATGATGATCGTGAAAGCAATATCTTTATTCAATTCTAAATTATCATTTTATCTTATGGTGGGAATACATCAAATTCCCTTATGAGGTCCATGAATTCAATCGGTCCTGTGGTTTCAGCCCAAATATTCCTTTGCTATAAAGCCAATATTAAAACCACAGTGTTCAAACAGTTTTCAAAATTCCACATCTTCTTCCAAACATTGAACCGGAAAATCAGAATGAATGGTATGCAACAGATATTTCACTGCTATGTGTTTTTGGAAATGCCTCCTTTTCCACCTTGGAACCAAACATATGGAGGGTAACTGAAGCCATATACCATTTACAGGGACTTATGTCCTCTCTCAATCTTGTTTTTCATTTGTTTCTTCCTCTGATTCTCCTTAAGTTTGTGTAGGGATAAGTTTGGGAGAGCCCGGCTTTAAAAATTAGAGAAGCTTAGGTGACAATTTCTTCCTTGCCACCATTTTGGATATAGTGCCATGTCATTTATGTTCTTTCATTGGGTGATCTCACCTCCTAATCAGTTTTCTCTATACAAGTGGGATAACAAAGGCATCAGTCTCATCCAACATCCAGCATCTATCCACATACTATGGTTCAGGCACTATTCTAGACTCAGATGGTTATATAATAGATCTTTAACACATATAAGTGACAGATGGTAGGACAGTGTCCATTTGTCAGCTCCCTCTCTTAGAAGGATTTTCTATATTACCTGCCTCTGTTCTTTTACTCCTTATCAATAGATAATACTTCCTTGTCCTTCTGTTAGGTATGACCAAATAGCTTGCTCTTACAAACAGACATTAGCAGAAATTATACTGATCATGACAGTTTCCCCCGATCTCTGAATTGACAACGCAATGCATTAGATCAGGACAAACTCTATCAGCCTTGGTCCCACTGAGGGCACATAAACAGACGTATAGCTTGGAGCTGCAAAGAAACAGAGCCATGAACAAACTGCATATAACTTGTCTTATACTTTCTATGCCAACCCACATACTTGAGAGCAAGGAATACATGTTAATGGTTGTACATCACTAAAATTTAACTCCCAACAAATGTTTACTGCCATATAGCTAAATATCTTGGAGAGAAAAGTCCTTAATTTTTGAAGAAAGAAACAAACATCTGTCCATCTATCCACCCATCTACACAACAAGTAATGAATAAGTACAAGTGTTGAATATTATTTTTAACTCTGTGATAAAGCAATGGGGGTGATTCCTGCTCTCCTGAAACTAACGCTTTTTTAGAGGAAACCAGAAATCTATCTACAGTGATAGATGATTAAAAGAAAAATAACATGGGGAAAGGACATGGAAGGTTGTCCCCCTTGCTAGTCTCTCAGCGCTCCAACTCACCTCCTTGATCTTTCCCTACTCTCTTCCTAACTCCCAACCTTGGCAGTAGCAACCACATACCCAGGTTGGGTAGCACAATCAACATATGAAAGCTTTTCCTGATCCCCTGCAGACAGGGGATCAGGCTCAAGGGCAAAATGCCACTTGTGGGGGTCTTCTCCTTTCCTTAGTCCAATAACTTAACTAACAAACAACTTAATTAACATCTGGGGACTGGAGCCATAGCACAGCAGATAGGGCGTTTTTCATTAACAAAATCAATGTGGGGGTGGGGGGAATTCAATTCCTCCACCCTTCTCAGAGAGCCCGACAAGCTACCGAGAGAGTACCCTGCCCATATGGCAGAACCTGGCAAGCTCCTGGCAAGCTCATGGCGTATTCAATATTTCAAAACAGTAACAACAAGTCTCATGATGGAGACATTACTGGTGCCTGCTCAAGCAAATCGATGAATAGTGAGAGGACAGGAACAGTGACAATTAACATCTTAAATCTACTTTTCTTTCTTTCTTTTCTTTTTTTTTTTTTTTTTTTTTTTTGTTTTTTGTGTTACACCTGGAGATGCACAGGGATTACTCCTGGCTCTGCACTCAGGAATTAGCCCATGTGGTGCTCAGGGGACTATATGAGATGCTGGGAATCGAACCCCAGGTCAGTCCCATGCCAGGCAAACACTCTACCCATTGTGTTATTGCTCCAGCCCTTTAATTCTACATTTTAGTATTAGTTATTTTGTATGGACACAGCAGGACTGGAGCAATAGCACAGCGGGTAGGGTGTTCGCCTTGCAAGCAGTCAACATGGCCGACCCGAGTTCGATTCCTCTGCCCCTCTCAGAGGGTCAGGCAAGCTACCAAGAGTATCTCGCCCGCACAGCAAAGCCTGGCAAGCTCCCCGTGATGTATTCGATATGCCAAACATAGTAACAAGTCTCACGATGGAGACGTTACTGGGCCCGCTCGAGCAAATCGATGAATAATGGGAGGACTGTGACCGTATGGACACAGTAAGAGATATATTAAACTTGTAGGGTGGCTTTCCTGGGAACATTTCACTATAGATCTCACACTACAGTGCTCAGGCCAGATTAATCTTTCCTAACCCTTGCAGGGTCCTAATCTAGTTGTTACTTTTTGGATCATGACAGAATTTGTCCCTGACCACGCTCTTAACTTATAGTTAAGTATTACGGAGTTTTGGCCTGGACCATTTCAATGCCAGGGTAGCTCACAGCTACCAGGTTTCTCAAGGGTGGTACTGAAGAGTTTCAGTGAAATAGTATCACCCTGCCGAACCCCTCTCTTGACATCGATGATCACTTCTTTGTAGAATGGTGAGATCCTGGTAGTGAATCGGCAATAGAGCTCACGGAGGATCTTGATGTATTGGGCTTGAATGCCCTGATTGGCTAGGGCTTCAATGACCGCTTCTGTCTCAAC
>JAOXYA010113468.1:0-10608 GCA_028565675.1 Sorex palustris | reverse complement strand
AGTCGGCATTCCCACCAGCAGTGAAGGAGGGTCCCTTTCTCGCCACATCCGCGCCAGCACCAGTTGCTTTTGTTCTTTTGGATGTGGCCAGTCTCTGTGGTGTGAGATGATTTCTCATTGTTATTTTGATCTGCATCTCCCTGATGATTAGTGATTAAGAGCAGCATTTTTTTGATGGGGTTAGATGTTTTCTTGTAGAGTTCGACGAGTGCTTTGTTTATATCCTTGATATCAACCCCTTATCAGATGGGTATTGGGTAAATATCCTTCCCCATTCTCTAGATTGTCTTTGTATTCTGGACACTGTATCTTTTGAGGTGCAGAAGCTTCTTAATTTAAGATAGTCCCATTTGCTTTTCTCTGTTTCCACTTGATTGGTCAGTGGAGTGTCGTCTTTGAAGATACCATTAGCTTCAATATTGTGGAGGGTTTTGCCGACCTTGTCTTCAGTGTACCTTATAGATTTTGGCCTGATGTTGAGATCTTTAATCCATTTTGACCTGACTTTTGTGCATGGTGTTAGGTCGAGGTCTAAGCCCATTTTTTTGCATGTGGTTGTCCAGTTGTGCCAGCGCCATTTGTTGAAGAGGCTTTTCTTGCTCCAATTCACATTTCTTGCTCCCTTATCAAAGATTAGATGTTCATACATGTGGGGTTGTGTGTACGGATATTCCACACTGTTCCATTGTACTGTGCACTTGTCTTTGTTCCAGTACTGTGCTGTTTTAATTTTACCCCTTTGTAGTAGAGTTTGAGGTTGGGGAGAATAATGCCTCCCCAAGTCTTTTTCCCAAAAATTTCCATTGCTATTCGCAGGCATTTGTTGTTCCATACGAATTTCAGGAGTGCTTGATTTATTTCTTTAAAGAATGTCATGGGTATCTTTATAGGGATCACATAGAATCTGTAAAATCACTTGGGGAGTATTGCCATTTTGACAATGTTAATTCTTCCTTTCCATGAGGAGGGGATCTGTTTCCATTTCCTCGTGCCTTCTTTTATTTTATGAAGTAGCATTTTTTAGTTTTCATTGTAGAGGTCCTTTACCTCTTTATTTAGGCTGATTTTGAGGATTTGATTTTCTGGAGCACGTTTGTAAAAGGGATTGTTTTTTTCATGTCACTTTTCTCTGTCTCATTATTTGTGTATTGGAAGGCCATGGATTTTTAGGTATTAATTTTATAGCCTGTGACGTTACTGTACAAGTCTATTGTTTCTAGGAGTTTCTTGGTAGAGGATATAGGATTCTCAAGATATAGTATCATATCATCTGCGAATAGTGAGGGCTTGATTTCTTCCTTTCCTATCTGAACACCTTTAATGTCTTTTTCTTGCCTAATTGCTATTGCAAGTACTTTCAGTACAATATTGAACAAAAGTGGGCATCCTTGTCCCTGATCTTAGAGGAAAGGCCTTTCGTTTTTCCTGATTGAGGATAATGCTTCCCATGGGTTTTCGTAGATGGCTTTGACTACATTGAGGAAAGTTCCTTCAAAACCCATTTTGTGAGAGTTTTCATAATAAAGGGGTGCTGGATCTTGTCAAAACCTTTCTCTGAGTCTATTAATATTATCATATGGTTATTATCTTTACTTTTCTTGATATGATGGATTATATTGATTAATTTCCAAATGTTAAACCATCCTTGCATCCCCAGGATGAATCCCTCTTGGTCGTGGTGTGTGATCTTTTTGATGAGTTGTTGGATTCTATTTGCTAATATTTTGTTGAAGATCTTTGCATCCATATTCATCAGAGATATTGGCCTGCGATTTTCTTTGTTAGTGGTGTCCTTGTTTGCTTTTGGTATTATGGAGATCTGATATAAACTGGGAGAGTTCTTGTTTTTTCAATTTCCTTGAAAAGCTTGAGTAGAACTGGCAACAGCTCTTCTTTAAAAGTTTGGAAGAATTCGCTAGTGAATCCATATAGGCCTGGCCTTTTGTTTTTGGAAAGACTTTTGATTACGGTTTCTTTTCCTTGACATGAATGGGTCTAATCATGTATTCCAAGTCATTATGGCTCAGTCTTGGTAGATTGTAGGAATCCAGTAATTTATCCATTTTTTCTAGGTTCTCTTTTTTCGTGGCATATAGATCCTCAAAATAGTCTCGGATGATCTTTTGAATTTCGTTAGTTTCTGTTGTGATGTCCCCTTTTTCATTTCTGATTCGGTTTATTAGGATTCTCTCTCTTTCTTTGTGAGTTTGCTAGTGGTTTATTAATATTGTTTATTTTCTCAAAGAACCAGCTCTTGGTTTCATTGACTTTTCGGATTGATTTTTGGGTTTCCATGTCGATAATTTCTGCTCTAAGTTTTATTATTTCTTTCCTTCAGCCGGGCTTGGCATCCTTTTGTTGGTCCTTTTCCAAGATCATGAGCGGTGAAGTCAAAGTTCTCTATGTAGGCCCTTTATTCCTTCCTTGGAATGCTTGCAAGGCTATAATTTGTTCTTTTCATATGGCTTTAGCTGCATCCCATAGGTTCTGTTATCTCATGTTTTCATTCTCATTTATTTCTAGGTATCAATTAATTTTGTCCTTGACTTCCTTCCTGACCCACTCATTGTTCAACACTGAGTTGTTTAATTTCCAGGTGTTTTATTTGGTTCTCCGTGTGTGCGCGCGCACACGCGCATGTGTGTGTGTGTGTGTGTGTGTGTGTGTGTGTGTGTGTGTGTGATTTGCTTCTATCTTCAATGCATCGTGATCTGAAATGATAGTTGATAAAATTTCTATTTCCTGATTCTATTGAGGTATGTTTTGTGACCCAATACATGGTCTATTTTAGAGAGTGTTCCACTCGAAATGGGAAAAATGTGTATTCTTTCTTTTGGGGGTGTAAAGCCCTGTATTGGTCTGTTAGCCCTCTCTCTTCTATTTCTTCCTTCAAATCCAGTGTTTCCTTCCTGAGTTTTGTTCTTGTTGATCTATCCAGAGGTGATAAGGTGATGTTGAAGTCTCTGACTTAAAATGTCCTCCTTAAAATCTGTTAGCAATTGTTTTAAGTATTTAGCTGGTCCCTCATTAGGTGCATATACATTTAAGAGTGTGATTTCTTTGGGGGTATGGTGCCACTAGCAGGTCAATCTGTACCTGTGAGGTGAGTGCATCAGCAGCCTAATGGCACCTTCAAAGTTTCAGATACCCCAAAATTGTTGCTGTGCTTTTGGCCAGACCCCAAAGACTTGGGGCAAAGTTTATCAAGAAAGTAAACAGCCAAAATTAGGTATGAGGGAGTCACACCAACAAACCACCTCCGGCTCATCTAAATAATTGGAGGCATGGCCTCTCCAGTTCCTGACCAAACTGCTTAACAGCCATGATCCCAGAGACTCAGAAACAAATTTTGAAACCCAATGGCTTTTGGCAGAAATGTGTCCAGTCCCTGCAGTAGGCTACTGGTGCTGGGCCCCCCACTTGGGAATAGGTTTTGTGCCTTGGCCTATTCCCCCTGGTGACCTGGCGGTCATTATCCTCCAGAGGCCACTGGAAAGTCAGGTTTGGGCCTGCAGTGATGAGACATACGGGGCCTCATGGGATGGGGTGGAGCTGGCCCTTTCCTCCCCATCCCAACGAGACCCCAAGTTGCCACCCACAAATGGCCACTCTGGCTACTGATCAAGCTGCTTAACAACCATGATCCCAGAGACTCAGAGACAAATCTCAGAACCCAGTGGCTTTTGGCAGAAATGAGTCCAGACTGTGAAGTAGTTTATTGTCCACAGACCTACCACAGGGGGGAAATGGTACTGTTCCTCTGCCTGCTCCCCTGAGGCGGCTCGATAGCTGCCATCCTCCAGAGGCAATTGAACAGTCAGGTTTGGGTCCATAGTGATGAGACATCACAAGATGGGGGTGGAGCCAGCCCTTTCCTCCCCGTTTCAAAGAGATCCCAAATCTCTGCCCACCAATGGCCTTTCTGACTCCTCATCAAGCTACTTAACAGCATGATCCCAGAGACTCAGAAACAAATCTCGAAACCCATCAGCTTTTGACAGAAATGCATCTGAAACACACAAGAGGTTACTGTCACAGGGCCACCCCAGGAGGGAAAGGGTGCTATCCCTCTGCCTGCTCCCCCTAGGCAGCTCGGTGGGCGCCATCTTCCAGAAGCCATTGGACAGACAGGTTTGGGCCCGCAGTGACGAGACACTTGGGGCCTCAAGGAATGGAGGTAGAGCTGGCCCTTTCCTCCCCATCCCAAGGAGACTTCGAGTCGCCGCCCATGAAAGGCGTCTCTGGCTTCTCATCAAGCTACGTAATGGCATGATCCCAGAGATGCTAAAACAAATTCGGAAACTCAACAGCTTTTGGCAGAAATGCATTCGGTCCCTGCAGTAGGTTACTGGAAATGGCCACCCCAGGTGGGAATAGGTTTTGTGCCCTGGCCTGTTTTCCCTGGCAGCCTGGTGGCCATTATTCTTCAGAGGCCATTGGACAGTCAGGCTTGGGCCTGCAGTGATGAGACACATGGGGCCTCATGGGATGGGGGTAGAGTCAGCCCTTTCCTCCCTGTCTCAACGAGACCCCGAGTCACTGCCCATGAACAGCTCTCTGGCTCCTCATCAAACTGCTTAATGGCCATCATGCCAGAGACTCAGAAACAAATCTCGGTACCCAGTAGCTTTTGGCAGAAATGCTTCGGGTCCTTGCAGTAGGTTACCGGCGATGGGCCACCCCAGGTGGGAATAGATTTTCTGCCTTGTCCTGTTCCCCCTGGTGGCCTGGTGGCTGCCATCTTCCAGAGGCCACTGGACAGTCGGAATAGGGCCCGCAGTGACAAGACATGTGAGGCCTCATGAAATGAGGGTGGAGCCGGCCATTTCCTCTCCATCCCAATGAGACCCCAAGTCGCCGCCCACGAACAGCCTCTCTGACTCCTGATCAAGCTGCTTAATGGTCATGATCCCAGAGATTCAGGAACAAATCTCAGAACCCAGCAAGCTTTTACAAGAAATCCCTCCAGATTTAAGTGTTAAAATTTTGGAATTTCAAAATTGCGCAGCCACTACTGCAGCCATGTGACATCATATGTTATTCATAACCAGGAATAGAAAACAAATTGTTTACTGTTGCTTTTTCAGCAGATCTGAGTATTGGGGTAAAATCCCAAATAATAATGGTGGGTGTGGTGTCAAAATATTGAATGTAAGCAAAGTAGAGAGTAATTTGGAAATCATCTGCCCCACAGGTAGGGGGAGGGTGTGGGGTGGAGGTATACTGATTTTTTTGGTGGTGGAGAATGGGCACTGTGAAGGTACGGGTGTTTCATTGTATGACTGAGACAAAATATGAAAGCTTTGTAATTGCTCTCATGGTGATTCAATAAATAAAATCATTAAAAATGAAAAAAAAGCAAGGTGGAGTTCATGCTCAATTCAATCAGCCTAATAAGTGGCTGAATAAATAGAAGTACTTCTACATAAAAAAAAGAGCGTGATTTCTTCCTGTCGTACATATCCCTTGATAAATAGAAAATGGCTTTTTCTGTCCCTTCTGATCTTTTTCAATACAAAATTTATGTTTTGGATACTAGTACGGCCAACCCAGCTTTTTTCAGTGAGCTGTTTGCCTGCAGGATTGTTTTCCATCCTTTAACTTTGAGTCTGCGTTTGCTCTGACTGTTCAGATGAGTTTCTTGTATGCAAGGGAATGTTGGTTTCAGTTTCTGGACCCATTTTGCCACTCTGTGTTCTCTTGATTGGTGCATTTAGACCATTGACACCAAGAGAGATTATTGCCATG
Source organism: Sorex palustris (assembly GCA_028565675.1). NCBI lineage: Eukaryota > Metazoa > Chordata > Mammalia > Eulipotyphla > Soricidae > Sorex > Sorex palustris. Next base: position 4,860 of record JAOXYA010113468.1, on the reverse strand, counting down.
GGGTTTTATGCCATCTTTCTGTAGGAGTTGATTGTGCTTATAAGTGTTTTCCTTCTTACTTTTAGGTTTGGTTTTGAGTCTATGAAGTTCCTGAGATGTTGTTCATCTATAAAGTGGTCTATCTTTCCATCGAGTTTGACTGAGGGTTTAGCAAGAAAAATATTCTCAGTGAGGCATTCATTTCAATGAGTTTTTTCACTATATCTTACCATTGTCTTCGGGCTCGGAGGGTTTCCTCTGATAGGTCTGCTGTAAATCTAAGGGGTGTTCCTTTGTATGTGATTTCCTTCTTTGACCTTTCTGCTTGCAGTATTGTGTCTCTATCCACGGCATCCATCATTCTGACTATGATATTCCTTGGAGTGTTTTTATTAGGGTCGCTTTTAACTGTTACCCTTCTGACTTCTTGGATCTGGATGTCTGCATTCTTTAACTCTGGGAACTTTTCAGAAAAGATTTCCTTCACTGTGGTTTTTTCATTGGAGTTGCCTTCTTGTCCTTCTGGTACTCCACTGATTCCTATGTTGATCCTCTTGAAGTCATCCCCTAGTTGTCTGATTAGTCTTAGAGTTATTTTGAGGTCATTTCCCGTTGTTTATTGTTGCCTGTACTATTTCTGTTGCTCATCTTCAAGATCACTAATTCTGTCTTCAGCTGTAGACTTTCTACTGCTGAAGGCACCCACTGAGTTTTTAATTTCATCTACCGAATCCTTTATTTGGGACACTCTTTTTGTAGCTTTCTTATTTCTGCTCTCATTTCTTCCTGTATTTTCTCGACTATTCATTCCACTGTTTCTTTCATTTCTTCCTTTAATTTTCTGGATATCTGCTCCATTGATTCTTTGAGTAGTTCCTTGAACATCTTAGCATTTCATCTCAGAATTCTTTATGAGAGAGATCATATTTGTGGGTAACCCCTGTTGAGTGTTCAGGACTCTTTTCTTTGACCTCTTCTCGCAGTGGAGATTTGCGCTGTTTCTTCATGCTGTTGTGGTTGTATGAAGGTAAAACCTTGAGATTCACTAGCAGTGTTCCCTCTTACTGTGGGAAAGGATTCTGAATAAGGTTGGTTGATGGTGCTCAACCTTCTCCCCTTCTAGAATATGTCATTCCTCTCAGACATTAATCTATGGTTTATGATAGGCATTATGATAGCCATCTAGTAAAGTGTTGGAGGGGGTGCTCTTTTATATTGGGCTTGAACAGCTTCTTGCATACTGGTCTTTTGTTGGAATTGGAGTAGGCCAGTGGATTATTGTTGTATTGTGTTTGAGGTGGCCAGGAATTTTTCCAAAGAATTACGTGATACAGGTTGGGATGTGAGTCAAGAGTGCTGAGAGTGGGAAATATATCTGCGGCCACCCAGAGGGATGCACCTGTCAAGAGGAAAGGCAGGTGCTGGGTGGGCACTTGCGCTGGAACTCCAGGGAGTGCCCTCAGGCCCCTGTCCGGGTGCCAGGAAAGCAGGACTGCACGGCTTGGACGCACCTGTGTGGAGGACAGGCTGGGGCTGGGTGGGCACTCTCCTGTTTTTTAAAGAATTTGCCTTAATGCTTCTTGCAAAACTGGCTTCAAGACTATGAATTTCTTGAGCTGTTGCCTATCCATGAAACTCTGTTCAGTTCCTTCAAATCTGAATGATACTCTAGTGGTACTCTTGGTAATGTGTTCAGTTCACTGAATTCTTATACAATATCTTCCCATATTCTTCTGGCTTTTAGAGTCTCATTTGTTAGATCTGCTATATATATATATGAGTTTATATAAGTTACATGTAAGATTCTTTTTCAGTCATGTTGCTTTCAATATTCTATCCCTACCTTTAGATTTCATCATTTTGAGTATAAATATGTATTGGAGTTTTCCTAATTGGGTCTATTTTCACTGGGACCCTTCAGGCCTCTAGAATCTTGATGCCTCTAATCCTCCACTCTGGAAAGTTTAATCAATGATTTCTTTAACTATTGTTCACATCTGCCTTACTGTTCTTCTAGAATTCCAATGAATCTTACCTTGTTCCTCTTGAGTGCATCCTGTAGTTCTCTAATGATGTTCATTTATTTTTCAGACTATTTAATGCTTTCAGCTATTTCCTAGCAGTTTCCTTCTCATCTTGGGGCTCCCCAACCTTTTGTTTAGCTATCATTATGCTGCTCAGAGCTTCTATTGACTTTTTTATATAGCCTACATTTTTACATTTCTGTCTCTTCAGACTATAATACATTTTTTCATTTCAAATTTCATACTTTCCTGTGATTTTCTGACTACATGTGTTATTGGTTCTTTTAATTCATTAAACATCCCCATCAGAGTGTCATTAAGGGCACTGTCTGAGAATTTAATGGTGTATATCTCTTCAGTGATGTTGTGTTAGTTTTTCTCATTGAGCTTGCTAGCTTCCTACCTGTTTTCCCTATTGGTTTTCTAGTGTTGCACTGGGGGTGAGTTTTTGTAGTTAACCACCACCACCCACAACAGGATGGTGATGAGGCATTAGCTAGAGGTTGTTTTCTGTCTTCTCTGTCCTTACTGAATGACAGGAAGAACAACAGTGAGAATCATATAATTTGCTGAGTAGATGTCATGTAGTCTCATAAATAGCAGCATACTTCAGAACTTGTGCTGTGGGCCTTAATATAAAAAACAAGTTGAGTGTGGAGATTGCTTCCTCTTGTTGGAGCTTTCTCCCTTTCAGAATAGGCCCAGTGATGTAAGCCAGAAGCATGTCTCACCTGGAATGGTGGAGCAATAAACAAGTAGGGAAGGAGCAGTAGTTTGGGACCTTAATATGAAGCAGTTGGGTGGAGACTACGAACCTTCCCAGGAAAAAGGGTTTCTGCCTCCATTGGGGGTTTGCCCCCCATTTGGAATAGGCCCAGTGATACTAGCCAGAGGAGAATCTCACCTGGGATTGTGGAGCAGCAAGCAGTTTAGGGACAACTATTTCTTAACCTGGTAAACTTTTGTTGGGACCTTAATCTTTTTCCAGATCTTGGTTAATATATGCAGTGCTGTGATAAACATGGTATAATTATTTTTTCTAACTAATGCTTTTGTGATTTTAAGGGTCAAGTCTCAAGACTAGAATCACAGGGTTAAATGGAAGTCCCATTCAAAATGTTTTGAGTAGTAGTATATTTGATCACTTGATCAATTAAAATCCCCTACTCATCGATTTGCTCGAGCAAGCACCAGTAACGTCTCCATTCATCCCTGTCCTGTGCTAGTGTAGTCCAGTGGCGTCTGCTCATTCTCGGAACACAAAGAGCCTAAAACCAATCTTTAAGAGTCGTGATGAAGTCTGACCATCTCATAGGTGGGCGGCCATGCTATCTTTTGACATCCCATGGAATCCAGTCACTAACTGCTCTAGTCCAGAGGTCATCTCCAAGTTGTATTACATGTCCAGCCCATCTGATTTTCGATGCCTTGTCAAACAAGACAGTGTCTCTGATTCTCGATCATCAATGGAGGATGGAACTCCGGATTCCTTCTCTCACTTGAGTTAAGCATGACACTCAGGCATAGCTCTTTTGATTCCTCTTTGGGAGATCCAAATAATATTCTCATCATATTTTCGTAGGACTCAGGTCTCTGCAGCATATGTTAATGCAGGAAGACCGGTAGAGTCGATGAGATGTGCCCAGACCCGGAGTTTCTTCATCCTCTTCGCTATTTCTTCGACTCTCTTGAAGGCTTTGCAAGCTGCCTTCATCCTCCAGCGCGACTCAGGTGCCGGTCATTTGTCATGTCAAGTTTTTGACCTAGATACACATAACTATTGCATTCGAAGATGTTCATTCATTTGAGAGCAAATGGAACATCAGGAAAGAAACCATTTCTCATAAACGTTGTCTTGTGAGATTCATCTGTATTTGACCTTTCCACACTCACAGTCAAAGTTGGCCAGTATTTGTGCTGCTTGGCTAATATTTGGTGTCATTAGAACAATGTCATCAGCAAAGCGGAGGTGGTGTAGTTGCAGACCATCTATGTCCATCTTCACTTCCATTCCTTCCCATTTCAGTTGTCACATGACATTCTCGAGGGTAGCACTGAAGAGTTTTGGTGAAATAGTATCACCCTGCCGAACCCGTCTCTTGACATGGATGATCACTTCCTTGTAGAATGGTGAGATTCTGGTAGTGAATCTGTAATACAGCTCACGGAGGTTCCTGATGTATTGAGTTTGAATGCCCTGATTGGGTAGGGCTTCGATGACTGCTTCCATCTCAACAGAATCAAAGGCCTTCTTCAAATCAATGAACTTTAGACAGAGTGGTATCTTGAACTCCTGAGAAACCTCAATGAACTTGGTTACATTGTGGATATGGTCAATTGTGCTGAATCCTTTGTGGAACCCGGCTTGTTCAGATGGTTATCCTTCATCTAGTGTTCTGCCAATCCTATTAGGATGACTCAAGTGAACAAATTGTAGACAACAGATAACAGGCAGATTGGGTGATAGTTGCCAATGTCATGGATGTTTCCCTTCTTGTACAGTAGTACAGTCCTGCTGGTTTTCCAATGGGACGGAAACTTGCATTCAGACAGCGTGTGAAGAGCCGAGCCAGTGTATTGATGAGTACTGACGGCGGGTTCTTCAGGTGTTCAGTTCTGACCTTGTCTGGGCCGGGTGCTGTTCATTTCTTTACCGACGAAATGGCATGTCGAATTTCGGAAGGGAGAACGTTAGGAACGACATATCCATCCTGAGGAATTTGGTATGTCGGCAGGTGGACATGGCTATTGAAGAGATTTGAGTAGAAGTCATGGATAACCTTCTCCATTGCCGTTCTGGAGGATGTGATAGATCCATCAGGACGTCGGAGGGCAGTCATCTTGGTCTTGTAGTTGG
>JAOXYA010113459.1:0-10608 GCA_028565675.1 Sorex palustris | reverse complement strand
GCCGACCCGAGTTCGATTCCTCCGCCCCTCTCGGAGAGCCTGGCAAGCTACCGAGAGTATTCGATATGCCAGACACGGTAACAACAAAATCTCCAATGGAGATGTTACTGGGCCCGCTCGAGCAAATCAGTGATCAACGGGAGGGCCTTTACTTTACTTTACTTTACTTTACATACAAGCACACGCCAATGTTTTTATACACGTTTGTTTTGTATTATTTCATGCTAGATCATGGGAGGGTAAGTCTTAGAAATGACTTGTTTGGAAATGACTGGTTTTTAAAAATGACCTGGGTAGGTCTTACCCCATTGTTCTGCAGCGCCGGCAGGAGGGTTTACAGTTCCTTCTACTGCTGTGTCTGGGGCTGCCTTGGTCCATCCACACAGCTGGTGTGGCCCGAGAACACCGATAAAAAACAGCCACGCGGCCGGGTCAGGCTGTGGCTCGCTCTTCGCTTTGTCTTTCTTAGCCCTGCCCTCTGATGCTCCGTCTCTGTCGGCTGAATGTTCTCGCCCACGTTTCCCCATGAGGACATCAGGTTTCCTGGTAGTGTTTGACACAGTGGCATGGCTCCCTTAGCTCTGCTTGTCACAGAGTTGCATCCACTCATTATTGCTGTTGTTTGATTGGCATTTAGCTTCTTGCTCTTTCCATTGCCTTTGGGGGTTCTGGGGTCTCTGAAGAGCCAGTGCCTTGCTTTTTTCGTCTCAGTGCAAGATTTCTTGGTGACAAGTGTTCTATGTAGGCCTTGGTTGGTTCTGCCTGTTCCTATGTTCCGGTCTGAGGGAGACAGATGTCACCGTGTTGGGAAATCGTGTTCCCAGGGACTGTGCTGGTATCCTGGTGGACTCAGACCTGCCGTCCCATCAGGGCAGGGCCCTGAGAATACAGGGTAACCCCTCCAAGGGGCAGCCTTGGGGTGGGCTTCCAGGGGGATGGTCTGAGATCCCTCATCTGACCTCACACCGCCCCAGAACCCGCCAAAAGGATTTTTTTCCAACTACCTTTTACGAGCTCTATGGAAATGTTCCTAAAGGCAGAAAGCAAATGAAAAACTGTCAAGAGCACTCAGAGTAACCCTCCCACAAGGGCCTGTCTTTGGCTGTGTAATAATCAGCAGTAAAGAAATTGGACTGGGAGAAATTGGGGGCTGCCAGCTTGCTCCCCACAGGCCTAAGATCCTCAGCAACCCCATGTTGGGAAGAATCAGAATGAAGTACTATAAGAGCAGTGAATAGTACACACACCCCACAGGGTCTGTGCTGCAGGGAAGGCCCAGGGGAGGCAGCGCCCCGGGCATTGGAAGGGGCACAGCCCCTTCCCAGCTGCACGCCAGGAGGGCCGGAGTCCCGGTGTGTTCCAGACTGTGGGCTTCCAGGGAACTTCCCTTGGAAGAGCTCCATGTAGGTGGTTGTGGTGTTTTTTTCAGGTAGTTGTTGTTAATACCATCATCCAGGTTGGTAGCTGTGCTGGATGCTGAGGTTGATTCCTGTTCTTGTCCTGCTTTAGGGCCAACTCAGACATAAGAAAGACAATTTCCATTCTAAAAACTAAAGAAGTTTTGCTTCTGTCTTCTATCACAGGCTGGATTCTAGCGACATTTACAATGAGTTGAAAGAAACGTACCCTAATTACCTGCCTCTATACGTTGCACGGCTTCATCAGTTGGATGCTGAAAAGGTTGGACTTATTTTTAATTTAAGAATCTTAAGTTTTGGTACCATTGGACACTATTTGTATTTAGTACAAAGATACACAGGGGTCGGAGAGATAATACAGCAGTAGGGCACTTCCCTCACACACAACCAACCCGGGTCCGATGCCCAACATCCTCTATGGTCCCTTGAGCCCACTGGGAGTGATCCCTGAGCCAGGTGTCAGCCCTTTGCACCGCCAGGTGTGGGTCCCCCGAGAAAACAAGCAAACAAAGAGAGCTGCTTCTCCTGTCTCTCCTTCCTCCAGCTGAATGTGCTATCAGTAAGCTGTCTCCATCCACATACTGGCAGGGCCTGGCCGTTGCAGTGAGCTGGAGTTAGGGGTCCTGCATGTGTGTGGTCAGTGGGTGGCTTCCTCCCTGACCTCTGCCCTAGGAGCCAGCGACTTTGTCCATGTCCACATGGTTGGGTGTGGAGATGACTCCAGACCTGGCCTGGAGATCGGCCCCATCTGCATTGCGCAGGTGCAGGGGCACAGATTCCCTGGGTCGAGTGGTGGGAGGTGGAGGAGGGGGAGAGGGTGATAGGCTCATGCCGGCTCCACCCCGGATACTGCCTGGTCCCCCGAGATGTGGCCCCAGAGGCCAGAGCACCGCCCCCCTCGCAGTGGCCCGCCCGCCTGGTTGGTCAAGAGTCCCAAGGGGTGTCCAGGACTTCTGAGCACCACAAGGGGACACATTGCCCCCCGCCCCCCAGGATGAATTATCCCAGGCTCGATGAACAGGAAGGGTTTGCAAAGGAACCGCAAAGCCATGAGAGAGAAGCTTATTGCTGGTCAATGGGGCACCCTTGGATTCTTGCTCACCCCTCTCTTGGCTTTTGATTGAGGAATTAGAATCTGTTTCGTCAGCCTTTGGGGTCTTGGGGGGTATTTCCTCAGCTGCTTTCGGGTAGAATTGGAAAAACACAGCTGATCCCGCTGCCCAGGTCCTGTGGCATGCGGCGGGGAGCACCTTGGTCTGAGCTTCTCTGTCTTCTCCTCCCCGCCGTTCAGTTCTGGCAGGGGCCATGACTGGGTTTTTGCCGTTTGCACTAAGGTTTCTAGAGATGCTGACCCAAGAAAGGCCACTGGAGCATGTTCCAGACCCACCCACCCCCGCCCCGCCCTGGTCTCAGCCGCCTCCACCTCCCCAACTGCGTCTGTCCCTGTTTCCCCTCAGGAGCGAATGAAACGGCTGACAGAGATCGTGGAGGCCGCGGACGCCGTCATCGCCCACATCGACCAGACCGCGCTGGCGGTGTACATCGCCATGAAGGCCGACCCCCGGCCCGATGCCGCTGCCATAAAAAAGTACCTGGCCAGTAAATACTCTTTCCTGCATCTCATTTCTTAGTTCCTAGCACAGGAGGGAGTGGGGTGAGAGGCTCCTCCTCCTTCTTGCCGTCCCTCCCCACCTCCTAGCCCAACTCACCGGCATGCGGGTCCCTCCTCCAGGGGCTTCAGAAACCCGCTCTACAGCCCTAAAGAGTGAGCAGGAGAGGAATTTTTTTTTTAAAAAAAAAAGGCTTTTCCGTTTTTCTCCATTGTTCGTGCTGCCACATTGGAGAGAGCCGCGTGGCCGAGGTCCCCAGAGACATTTTGCATTCGAGGTCACTGGACACAGGCAAAAGCAGCTGCTTCTCCACCTCTGTGACCTAGAAACTGGCAATTTATGGCAGCATGGAGAGCGCCACACTGTGTGAAGGCGCACCCAGGACGAGGCCCACGTCTTGCATGGAGCTGGCCTTTAAAAACACGAGCTTCCAGCTCTGCTGTCTGAGGTGGGCCAGTTAGGCTCGTGGCCCTCAGTCTGAGCAGGAGAGGATGCATTCCTGTAGGTGGCACTCGGCATCCCGAGCCTGAGCCTGTGGGGCACTGCAGGGTGCGGTGGCCAGGACGGCACCGGTCTCCACGCACCTGCCCTCCACCTCTGCATCCTTGGGGATGTTGCCGGGGTGCTGACGCGGTCACTTCTGTCCCAAAACCCAAGACGATTGAACCTGCACGCGGAAGCATCCAGCCTTGGGCAGTTCATTAGTCTCTGGCCCTCAGTTTCCTACTTTGAAAAAAGAAGGTGATAAAGAATGCCTCGCGCACAGAATTCTCAGGCACAGAATAGAAATGAGGGGTTAGGCTAAAGGCGCGAATGTTTCTTCGCATGTTGAGAGTAAAACCTGTTTGCTTGCTCCTTTTATACTGGCAAGATCATAGCTGGAAGAACCTGTGCATGCCTCCATAATAACCTAAGCAAATATAAGAAACGTGACCATCTAAAAGACTGTTATGATTGAAAACTCTTCTGCCACAAGATACTGTTTGGGAGCCACACCTGGCCATGCTCTCGGTTTGCTCAGGGATCATTCATAGCATTGCCCTTGTATGTCTGGGCTGCCCAAAGGCCTGAGACCGTCTGTCTCTCAGCTCAGCTGCTAGACTCACTCACCTGTGTTCATCTGGACACGGACGGTTCTCCAGAACAAGAAACCTTACCTGCAACACTTGTGAGCGTGTGTGTCCGTGCGCACGTGTGTGTGTGTGTGTATGTGTGCGTGTGCGCGCATGCATGCATGTGCATGTGCATGCAGTCTCTCTAAAACCCCAGGAGTCGAGCCGAACGAAGGACGCATGGAAGTCATTTCCGTCAGGCTCTGTGCTCTGGGGGAGTGTACCAAGCCTGTGACACATTCTGGTTGCTCTGCAGTGACATGGACAAGCAGAAGTCAACCCTGATAGACGCCCTGTGCCGGAAGGGCTGCGCTCTGGCCGACCACCTTCTGCAGGCACAGGAGCAGGACGGTGCCATCTGCGACCTGGGGGCCAGAGAGGACGATGGAGAGAGCCTGCTGGACTCCCTGACCGACACGTACTGGGAGACCACCAAGTGGACGGACCTGTCCGACAGCAAGGTACGCGGGGCCCACTGGATCCTGCCCCCCGTGACCCGCCAGCGCAAAGGAGACTGTGCTGGGCTCGGAACAGGAACAGGGCGGTGGGTCGGTGAGAGCGCATTTGGCCTGCCGGTAACCGTTTTGCTCTTACTCTATGTGACCACAAGTTGGCTCCTTAGCGACACCCATTTCCAAACCAGTTTTGAGAATGGGTGTGCTGGTCATTTGGTTAAGCAGTCACTTACACAGTTAAATCTCAGAACAACTTCTGGAAATTTTCTTCATACCCTCCCTTGCCTGTCTGTAAGCAGGTGTCAGGTGAGAGGTGGAGGGCAGGATGTGGGGACTCCTGGTTAGTTGACGTGTTCTTTTTCTCAAAAGTTTTCGACTTGTAAGTAAGTCATTATCATCATGATTTTTAGCTGTTAGGTTTTGTTGTTTTTGTTTTGTTTTGTTTTGTTTTGTTTTATTCTATCACCGTGAGATACAGTTACAAGCTTTCATGTTTGAGTTATAGTCACACAACGATCAAACACCTATCCCTCGACCAGTGCACATTCCCCACCACCAATGTCCCCAGTATACCCCCACTTTCCCACCCTCCGCCTGCCTCCATGGCAGACAATTTCCCCCATACTCTCTCTACTTTTGGGTATTATGGTTTGCCATATAGATACTGAGAGGTCAGCTGCTAAGTTTTAAAACCCAGTTTAGGGAAAGAAGAGTTGATGAACTTTGGAGGAATGAAATTACAAAACTATTTAAAATTTCTCAACTCTGTGAGAAATGTACCTTGGAGATGATGTGACTACAAATTTTTTCCCCCAAACTTCTCTTCTGGAGATAAAGAGAGTTGGGGGCCCTGAGGGAGAGTTGGAGGGTCGAGGCTCTTGCCTGGAGTGTAGCTGACCGGGTTCCATCCCCAGCACTGCACATGATCCCCCAAGCACTGCCAGGAGCAATGCCTGAGCACAGAATCTCGGAGAGCCCTAGGGGCCCCCAGGCAGCTACGGACAGGGGAGCACATGCGTGGGCTGTCATGTTGGGGCAGGTGGCCGCTCGCTCACGGGGTGGGACACAGAACTCCTGGGGAGCCAGGCTACCCGGCACGCGCATGCAGGAAACAGGCGGGATCTATGTCCCCAGCCGAGATTCGGGGGCAGGAATCAGGCTCCCCATATCCCGGACCTGGGGCCCAGCAAGACGCCTGCAGCAGCTCCGTGGGGTGAGGCCTGGCCACCAGCCTCCTCAGGGTAGGGTGCGCCCACCGGCCTGTCCTGCCCACTGCAGCCTCTGTGGAGCCTTCACTGGCCCCAGAAGGAGACTACATTGGCCCCTCCCTGGACAGTCTACACTGATGACGCAGAGGGACAGGAGGGCAGTGGAGGGTGTCGCCAGGTACAGAACCCACAGCTTTCATCTGGAGCAGTGGTGGGGATGTATAAAGCCTGTTAAGAGTTCGCTGCTGCTGACCCGAATGTTTGTCATCAGTTCTACTGGTTTTGCTTTTCTTGGCATCAAAGAGGTTTTGATAAGAAGGATTCCGATAGCAAGCAACTGGTTTGTCATAATTTCCTTCCCCATTAAAAAAAAAAAGAAACTGATCCATTCCTGCCCAGGACTTTTAGGAGTTTCTTCTTCATCTGCAAAGTGTTTGCAGTCTCACTCTCCCACTCGCCGCTCCTGTGAACACCCACCTCGTGAGCCCCGGGCATTGAAGCAGGGGGTTCGCACGTGTCTGGGACTCAGTGGGCCTGGCTGTAGATGCTCTGCTTCTGCAGAGGCCTGGGCCTGGCTCCGCTCAGCTCCCCGCGCTCCCCGGGGTCGCATCTCCCCATGATGTGACGCGCGCTCTCTGCTTCTGCATCTCAGGTCTTAACGTTCGCCTACAAGCACGCGCTAGTGAATAAGATGTACGGAAGAGGCCTTAAGTTTGCAACGAAACTTGTGGAAGAAAAACCAACAAAAGAAAACTGGAAAAATTGTATTCAAGTAAGTGTGTCCACCCTACTCTGTGAATGCTCACTGTCCCCAGGCTTGTGGCACTGGCTGGAGCGTGATGAAGTGTCACTGTGATTAATGCAGTGTGCGCTGGCAAAGGGACTGCACGGCAGATGCTCAGGGCGCTGTTGCAGTTTTGAGAAGTTTTCTACTCCTACCCAGAAAAACTGTGTTTCACTTTAAGTATTTTCCAGTGCAAGTGAAATGCACTCCTGAATTCTGTGTGGTGTGAAGACGGCTGGCAGGCAGCACGGCGGGTGTGCACTGTTTGCCTGCAGGGCCGGTGCCTGTCCTGGGAAGCAGATGATTTCTTTGTTATGAGTCCATGTTGGCTCTCTCCAAGCTGGCTGGCCTAGTGTTGCTTGGTTTTACTCTTTCAGAATGGCAGCTGTTCAGCCGTGTCATTCATGCAGGGGAATGCTGGGGCTGAACTTTCTGCACAGATTCCTTGTCATAGTATGGAAGCTTGGGGGAAAAGGAGGGGTGTCCCACAGCCTCCCTGCGGGTGGCCCTGAGGCTGTGGGAGGCTGACTGGGCTCTGCCATGGAGGGACTCTGTGTCTGCTCTTCTCTGGAAGGAAACTGACCCTTGCACGCTCTCACCCAGGGTTCATCCCTAGCACCCGGTGTGGGCCCCTGAGCACCGCCCTGGAACATTTTTACCAATATATTCATTAATTGTTGGCTTGTTTTTCATCTTTTCTTCAGTTTGCTTTTTTTAATGGTTTTACTCAATAAGGTAAATAGGGCAAGTCCCTCAGGGTCAGCACACAGCAACAGATACAATCACAGTAGCCTGGAGAGGGAGTTTGATCAGGCCTGTTGTTGTTGTGTGTTCTGGGTTTGGGGTTCATACCGGTTCACAGGGGTCACACCTGGCTGTGCACTCAGAAATTACTCCTGGCAGAGTGCCGGGGGGGGGGGGGTGCGGGGACACGACACCCAGTCAGCTGCATGCAAGACCATGCCCCTACCACTGTTCAATCCTGTTTTCTTGATAGGTGAGACAGTGTTTGACTTTGACTTGAGAATGTGCTCACACAGGGCAAGAAAGGACAGCAGACCAGACAGCCAGGCTGATGGAGGGAGGGAGGGGGCAGGGGAGGCTTCCACTGGGAGAGCGCCTGAGTCTAGTGAGAAAGGTAGGTGGGTGGGAAGGGTGCTCCCAGGCTTCAAGGTGAGTCTGCTCCAAGACAGGTCCACAGCCACTGCCAACTTCTTCCTGAACACAGAATCCCTGCATAGTCCCTGCATAGATGCCTGTCCTGGTGGGGACCCCCAGGGCCTGTCCTTCTGTAACTGTTGCTTGGTGGTGACCCCCAGGGCCTCTCCTTCTGTAACTGTTGCTGTGTGGTGACCTGGAGGCCTGTCCTTCTGTAACTGTTGCTGTATTGTAACCTCAGGGCTTGTCCTTCCATAACTGGTTCTGTGTAGTGACCCCAGGGCCTCTTCTATAACTGTTGCTTGGTGGTGACCTCAGGGCCTGTCCTTCTGTAACTGTTGCTGTGTTTCCTTATAGCTGATGAAGTTACTGGGATGGACCCACTGTGCGTCCTTCACTGAAAACTGGCTCCCCATCATGTACCCGCCTGATTATTGCGTTTTCTGAAATTGGAACCAAGACTTTGGATTTTAAGAAAAGCAAGTTTTATAGTGAACGGATAAAAAAAACAAAACAGATTTGTGGAATTTTTAGTCTAATGCATGTTTTCATCCACTATCCAATCCTGATTATTAAAATGATGTGTATTTATCAGAGAACTCACTGGCGTGTGGCTTCGTACATGTAAACCTAGAGCTACACCGGTGGCTCCTCGGCCCCGCGGCCGCCGGGACTCGCAGCTGGGTTGCACCAAGTACGTGCATGAGAGGTTTTGAAACAGGAACTTTGAACTGCAAACCTGTAAAACTCCATTTTTTATTTTATAAAATGAACAGGGTTTTACCATGCTGGACTTTTAATTTTTTCAATTGTATGAAGGCCTTAAAAAGCTACATTAAGTGTAGCTAAAATTATTTATTGGACTCAAAAGCAACAGAGCTTTTCCTTTCCATATATTTTTCTTCCTTTTTTTTTTCCTTGTTTTCTTTTTGTTTTGGCAAAAAACGTTTTTTTGTTAATAAAACGTTTACATTCAATTAAGGGGGAAAATAAATACAACCAGCACAGATAACCATGTGGCAGTTGCTGAAACATAACTGTATCCTCTACCTTCCCAGCTCAGAGTTATTTCAGGCCAATCATTCTTAGCATTCTCGTGATGTTCAAAGCATTGGAATGAACTAATAATACATGTATAAGTGCCAGATTGCTAAGCCTTTATCAGGTATTGTAAAGATACACATATGGTATGTTTAGTAAAGATGAAATAATGTAAACACGTGAATAAATATGTGCAAAACAAAGATCACAGTATACCATATGCACTCTGATACCTTAAATTTTTTTATAAATAAAAGTGAATATTGAAGCTTCTTAAAGTTGGTCTTAGTTTTTTGTGAACAAAGTTTGGGGTAGAATTTGCTCGAGTGGGCCCGGTAACATTGTGAGACTTGTTACTGTGTTTGGCATATCATATACATCACAGGTAGCTTGCCAGGCATTGCTGTGCGGGTGAGATACTCTTGGTAGCTTGCCGGGCTCTCCGAGAGGGGCAGAGGAATCGAACTCCAGTCGACTGGGTTAGTCATGTGCAAGGCAAACGCCCTACTCGCAGTGCTGTCATGGGGAAATAGCTCAGTTGGGGTAGAATAATGATAATGAAATCCAGAGGCAAATTGGACACATGGATTTATAACATTCTTGTAGGCCTACAGTTACTGATTATATTTCTAGTCCTTATTGCGTGAAGAGACTTCATGTACATTTACCATATCTTTCCGGCTGCTATACTTGCTTCTCTTATCATTTCTCCATAAAATAAACAGACACGCACACAATATTAAAAAAATCTCTGCTCAGGGCTGAAGCAATAGCACAGCGGGTGGGGCGTTTACCTTGCATATGGCTGACCCGGGTTAGATTCCCAGCATCCCAAATGGTCCCCTGAGCATCGCTGGGTGTGACCCAAAAAGCAAAAAAATAATTTTAAAAAATTTAAAAAATCTCTGCTCATGACAAGTATGTCTGTGCGGGGGGGCAGGGGGAGGTTGAATCTTGCTCCACAGAATTTACTATTGTGTAAGTCCTACCAATTTCCCTGCCTGGCTGTTTAGAGCAATTTCTTTGATAAATACACCTCTTTAACTCTTTTTTAACTGGAGTCTTTTCATTGAAAAAGAGAAATGTCCTTGAGATGCAGAGTCAGTCCACTACAGAAACTGAGAAATTACCACTTCAGCCTTTTTTCACTGACTTTTATCTTGGTATTTATCTGCCTTTCCTTTTCCTCTCAGCTCCTTGACATCTTTGAACCTAGAGTGTGCCCCTTATGGAGAGCTTACAGTTGGAATAGGTTTTTCCAATCCATTCTGCTGCTCTCTTCCTTGTTTTGTTTTGGTGCCACCCTCGCAGAACTCTGGGCTTACTCCTGGCTCTGTGCTCAGGGATCACTTCTGCTGGGATTCAGGAGACCAGATGCAAGGCCAGGAATGGAGCCCAGGCTGCGCGCAAGACAGGTGCCCTCCTCACTGTGAAATCCCTTTAGCCCTCTGCCTTTTCACCGAAGTCTTTGGTTCTCTCGTGCTTTCTGTCAGTGCTGGCGAAGGAGATTTTCTATCTGATTTGCTTTTCTTAGGTGTCTGTGCCCTTTGTTCTAGCCATTGATTACTGCCATATTTTGTGTTCAACAGAAAAAATTTTGCTCGAGCAGTGTGTAAACTCACACAAAGAAGGGGCGAGCACACACAGCGGCGGTGGCTCTATCTCTCCGACCGCCCACGTTCGGTAGTCTCACCCTTCTCCCACCCGGGGAGGTCAATGGCAATGGTCAGGCGGAGGAAGGAAACGAGGGCCAGGCTGGTTGGTATTAGTAGCAGTTTATTTCATTCCTCTCTCCATCTACACCAGTCTCTCTTGTCTGTCT
>JAOXYA010113451.1:0-10609 GCA_028565675.1 Sorex palustris | reverse complement strand
CCCCCCCCCCCCGCCTCTGTGGCAAGGCAATCCCCTGTGTTCTCTCTCTCCTTTTGGGTGTTGTGGTCTGCAAAGAGACTAACAAAGAACTTTTCAAAAGACTAAACAGTGTATGCAATTTTTATGTGATATCCTTAATGTTGATGTTTACAAATAATTATGGTTTTGTGTGTGCATTTGCATAAACGCATACCTTGAAGGTAAATGCTCATCACAGATATGCTGAAAAATTGTCCAAAAACTGTAAATTTGGGGCTGGAGTGCTAGTACAGTGGGTAGGCCATTTTCCTTGCCTGTGGCCAATCAGGCTTCGATTCCCAGCATCTCATATCACCCCCCAAGCACCACTAGGAGTAATTCCTGAGTGCAGAGCCAGGTGTGACCCAAAAAGTACAAACAAAATAAATTTGAAATATTAAAAAAACCTGTAAATTTCACATGTGTATGACTGCACACTATGAAGCATAAGCGTTAACGTATCTCAATTTCTTAGCATATTAGTTAACTTTTGCTAATTTCTAGCTTTTGGCATTAGATTTTTAACTACTACAGGGATCTCAACAGGCTCACCGAGCCTAGTGCCTTCCACAATGGTAGGTCTAAGTGTGTACTCCCTGACTCTTTATTGAATTGATGAGGTATTGCTAACACAAGCAACAGTGTCCACCATGACCTCCAGTGCAAAACTAAAGGCCATTAGGGCCATACCTGGTGCTGATCAGTGGTTAAGAGGGTCACACCCCATGGGACTCCATGGGCTCTGTAATGTTGGTCATCGAACTCAGGGTTCCAACCAGAAAGGCTTGTTATATGCCTCTTTAAGCTATCTTCCTTGCTCTAAACATTTTATTTATAATTGATTTAGCATTGCTATCACAAGAGGATAACAATTTGTATATTTTATCATGGTGTACAGAATTGCCAAACCACACCCACCATGAAGTATCTATATCCATCTATCGCACAATATTAGACACTTTCAGTTCTACCACTGAATTTTAGCTGTGTCATAACTCTTTAAATTTGTTCTAGTGGAGCATTGTTCAGTCCTTTTGAGTTATTTCTTTATATACCACATATAATTGAACTTGTGCAGGGTTTGCCTTTCTTTTTCTATATTTTTTTTATTGAGCATGATATCCTTTAGTTTCATCCACGTGGTATCAAAGAGCCTAACTTTTCTTCTGGCAAGTTAGTACATTGTATATGTATAACAAAAATTCTTTACTTATGAATGTGTCTTTGAGCAATTGGGCTTATCCCAGGTTTTCGCAATAGTGATGCAGTAAGTGTAGTTATAGATGTCTATGTTTTAGATTATTGGGTTTTTGCTCAATACAAAATCTTATAATTCCCTGGAAATAGATGCATATAAATCAATGCAAATATAGAATTAATCAAGACTAAAATAAAAGTTGTGCGTTGTACTGTGTATGGAAATTGTCTAAAACTTAAAAATAAAATACTAATACTAGATATTCTCAAGAACTGAGCCTCAGTGACAAAAGCAATGTAAAAAATATATAGCCATTAGAAGACAGATAATATTTTTACAAAAGTATCCTCTGTTGTTTAGATTTTTATAAAAATGATATTGTAATGTTATCTGGGATGGTGGAATATATCATACTTCATTGGTGATCAGCTAAGAACATCATGGGAGTGTTTTCACAATGGTGTAAAGATGATGGAGGATATAATTGCTGGATCACTGAAGCATGAATGTAATCTCATTACAAAACTGAAGCTACTACACTTAGACTCCTGTTGAATTTATCTTATTTCACTTTTTTTTTTTTTTTGCCACTGCAGTCATCGTGGTCTTGATTCTGTTTGGCGTGCTTCTATTCACCTTCTGAATCTTGATCTGTAGCTCAGAATATTGTGAGAGAAATTATCTTTTTGTGTGTAGAGCCTTAAGGTTAAATGTTGTTGTCTAACTGATACTCTGATCCTAAAATAAACTAAAAATGTTCCACCTCTCCACTCGAAAGAGTAGAAGAGACAAATTCATTTTCAAAATTACTCACCAACTCACTTGCCTTAGAGTTTATTTTCAGACAATACTATGTATGTAAGAACTACAATCCAAGAAATGTCTAATTTATTATGTTTCTGCTAAGCCAGAACATGCTTTCTGTTTGCACTGCCTTTGGATACTGCCATACAAACAAAAAGCAGAACTGAGGCCTCACTTTCAGTTAAGCAGCAAGATAAAATTTGTGACTCTAGATGATCTGGAAAAGTAGAGCATACCCTCATATACCCACCTGGTCATACATTATCTTCACACTAAAAAGCAGCAGTTTCTCCCTCTCTTACACATCCTTAATATGATTTGAACTTCAAGTATCGGTATGAGCCTTCTCTTTGTTTTTTGCGTTACTGACCACAAGAATATGGGGAACGTGATCAGTAGAGCCTACGTGTCCAGCTCTATATGTTCCTCTGATGTTTTAATCATTACAGCATAGCTTTGATAACATAGTTTTGACAAGACAATGTATACCCTGATGTTCCTTTGATAAATGCTTATCCTAGAACTGTTGTACTCCCGTTAGTTATCCTTTCTCTGTGATGAAGACATTAGGATATAACTGATAAAAAAAAAACAGAATACAAGGAAGACTTTGGCATTCGCTCTTGTTCATGAGCCAGATTGATGCCTTGACCCTCTGTGCTTTCTACATTCATCTCGTGTGTCTGGTCTCCGTGCCTCCACACAACTGATATATCACTTCATGCAACATTATTATTTCATGATATATAAAAAACTCCATACAAAATAAAATGATAAAATACAGAATAATGGTTATGATACACTTTCTTTCCTGACTCAATTGTAACCAAGTCTACCTCTCTTAAATATGTTTATAGATTTTTCTTATTTAAGATCAATTTATTTTTAATCCCCCCTTATAAAATAAAATAAGAATGGCTTTGCTGCATGAAGATAATATTTTAAGACATAGTGGTGCCATTGTTTGGTTTCAGTAAAGAGACATTTAACAAAACACCAAAACCTACCTTAAAAACTTGGATGTAATTAAGAGTTTGGCTTGCACAGTCTATTTTTCTAGTGTTCCAATTCATACATGAATTGCATGATAACACATATAAATGTCTCTTAAAACTAATTCTGACATATCTTCATATGTAGAATCATATGAAAATTAAAATATGTTATTTGTATCAATAGCTAATGGCATAGTTAAAATGTTGTATTTTTTTCTATTATACTCATTCTATAAACGCAATTGTCCTTGCAGGCTTAAATAAGAATGGTAGAAATATTAAGAATATCAATATGATATGACAATAATAAAGTATTTATCTTACTCCAAAGAATTTCCTTAGAATCCTAAAAGTAAAAAAACAATACACATATTCATTGTACTTTGAAGGCTCTAAGATAGTATAGTTTATATTTGAGAAAAACAAAAATATATTTTGTTACATCTACAAAAGCATGTGTGAAATGTATTTGATTTACAATCTCTCCAATTTTAAAGTCAAACATATTTATTTCAACACATGTATAGTACTAAAACAAAGAATAAAATCTGAACTACACTAACTATTTTGAAAGACTAACAGAGTGAGCCCCTTACAAAATCAGAGCAAGCAAGTAAACAAACCAACCCCAGATAACAAGGAACAATGGGGTTCCTTGTTATTTTGGGCAAGACAAAGATATTGATGCTGCAGTCACTGACTTAAGTCTTCTCGACACCAAAAATGTCCAAGAAGTTGTTGAAGATAATGTTGAGTTTTTATCATCTTAAGCTTTAAAAGTATGATGGAGCACAAAAGAATAGAGAGTTTTTCTGAATTTCTTACAAGGGGAATAACTGTATTTGAAACACAACATTTCATACTATACAAATCAGCTTTTTACCAATTTAGACTCCAGCCATAAATTGTAATTTCAAAAATCAAACAATATTTTTGATTATCAAATAAAAATATTTTAATAGTTCAATCCGGGGGCCCAACATTCTTGTGAGAATGTTCTTTAGAAATTCTACCAGGTTCCCATAGTAAATAACAGAGAAAAGTCCTCAATTGAGTCTATCTGATTATCTTAAGAAACTTTAAAAGCACAACAAATGGAATTCAAAAAATTAGAAGAATAGGAATAATAAAAATGTTCGTGGATAAAAAAATTAAATAAAAACAAAAAGACAAACCAGAACATAAGTAAAAGCAAAACTATATCTTTGCAAGAGAAATTATAACTGGCAAATCATCAGCTAGACTCTAAAAGAGAAAAACATTTTTTTTACTTAAAAAACTGTGAATGGGGTGGAAAATAAAAGGAAAACGTTATAAAAATTATATACAGATATAAAGGATAAGAGACTATGTAATTTATTTAAATTTATTTCTAGTTATTATTTTGATAAACAAATTAAAAAGAGATACTTAAACTGTAAATAATACATTATGACATGGTCTTAATAATCTTTTATGTAGTACCACTTGTATGTAAATTTCATGACTTCATTTCTGAAATGAGTCAGAATAAGAGGTACAAAGATTGCATTCATCTGGGGAACACAGAGTAACAAAATAGGAGACTAACAGCCAAGAACAGCCAAGAAAAGTACCAGGAGGTTTGTTCCATGGCTTGGAAACCAGCCGCACACTCTAGGGGTAAAGGCAGCTCAAATAGAGAAGGGAGCACCAAATAAAGGGTGTTGGGAAGATCCGCCCAGGAGGGAGACGCATGCTGAAAATAGACTATAGACTGAACATGACTACCACTGAATTCCTCTTTTGCAAACCACAGCACCCAAAAGGAGAGAGAGAACAAAAGGAAATGAATGCCCTGCGACAGAGGCAGAGTGGTATGGGTGAATGGCGGGTGGAAGGGATACCTGGATTAGTGGTGGTGGAGAATGGGCACTGGTGGAGGGATGTGTACTTGTACACAGTAACATCTCCATTGTGAGAATTGTTGTTACGGTTTTTGGCATATTGAATACATCATGGGTAGCTTGCCAGGCTCTGCTGTGCGGGTGAGATACTCTCGGTAGCTTTCTGGCCTCTCAGAGAGAGACAATGGAATTGAACCTGGGTCGAATAATCCATGTATAATTAATGTAGTTGCTCTAATGTTGGTAACTGCTTTGAGCAATTTTATTAAATTTTAATTCTTATCAGTAATTATCTAGGCATAATGGCAAAGGAATACTGTCACTCCAATGATAAATATGGTGTGGTAATATTACTTTCCAAAAGCACAAAAATTTAATAATATTACAAATAATATAATTTAAGAAGTTCATTGATATAATTTATACAAAATTAAAATCCATTTTACACTTAACATACACTTAAAATATTTTTAAGTATCGACTTAGGGTCACAGCTTTTATTTTATAGGTAAATACATTAAATCCTGGAAAGATTAAGCAATGTTATCTCTATTATTCTGTGTTGGACCACAATTTATTTCCATCTTCTATATGTTTTACAGCACTGAAGTATAAGTTGTTTAAATGAAGTTCCTGTATTCCTAAGAACCTTCCAGAGAAATAGATCCAAAGGGATATATCTAAAATGTGACAACATAGAAATCAATGTTGTTATGGAGTAAAGTCCTCCCAAGATCTGGAGATCTTCATTTTGATGCCTGGACAGTCTAGAAACATAATTTAATCCAAATTCAAAGGTCTGAGTATCAGAAAGTCAAATGTGTAAATTAAAGTTAAAGGACCAAAGAACTGAGAAAACAACAGCATAAGTCGTGGTCTGAATTTGAAGGCTCAGGAAAGCCAAAGTCAGATGAAAGAAGATGGATGTTTCAAATGAAGCAGAGAACAAGATTGCCTCCTCTGCAGCTTTGTGTTATATGAACACCCCTGTGAGATTGAATAATGCCTGCCTACAATGGTCCAAGTAATTTATTTACTCCATCTCTGATTCATGTAATAATCTCTTCCAGAAACACTCTCAAGGACACATCCCAATATAATATTTTTTTCAGCAATTTAGATATTCTTAGTCCAGTCAAACTGACACAGAAAACAAACTACTACAGTGCTCAAGGACACTCACTCAGCTTGACTTGTGATATAGTCTAAAATTATGTTTCTAGACAGTTTGGCTTTCACATTATATTATAAAACAAGCCAACTGACAGAGTGGGACATTCTCTCTTAGTCCAGTATTTAAATATTGTATGTCACACTTGTAACTTTTACTTAGTCAAGTTTCCAAAACAGTTAGAATATCTGGAAGCAGCATTTCTTTGAATTGACTATCACCCTTGCAACGTGTGATATGGGATTCCTTTGCCCTGTTAGAAAATGTCAAGAATTCAAAACCATTTTCAGATTTTTGTCACCTTTGTTATCCATCAACCCAGGGTATGCCATCTCATCAATGATGTCAATTCCTCTTTTTCTCACATTTCAGTTGCCACTCTCTTGACAAGCATCTTAGAAAACTCATACGTGTCCAATTTTAGATAAAGTAGCTTTAAAACCTGAGTGAAATGAAGAATTGTAAAATACAGTAGTGGACAGAATGAGCTTCATATACTTTAATAGCTTTGTTTCTTTAGAAAACTGTGGAGGAGGCAGTAGGAGGAGGCTAAAAGGCTGAAAGCAGAATAGCTATTCCAAATCTCTTGAAGACTGTACTGATACTGCTTCCAGAGAAAAATAAGCATGCCATTCAAATTCAGATGCTAGGTGCTTGACATAGTTGATAGCCACTAAAGGTCAACATCTAAGCTCTATTCTACCATTCTAAATATGGAATTGTAAATCCTTACTGCCATCATAGGTTGCTGGTATTTTATGTATCCTTTATTATACATAAGAATATGGATCCAGCAGGCAACCCTATCCTCAAAGGCAGAATATGAACGTTATTTTTTTTTAAAGAATTGCTAGGATTCTTTTGGGCTAGACTGCAAAACTGATAGTGATACTGGAGGAAATCTGGTCTTTATCGTTAACAGAGGGAGGGTGGGATGAGGAAATGGGGTCTTTGTCATTAACAGAATGGATGGGGGGATAAGTGATAGACAATGTCCAGGCACGGGATGAAAGATCCTGAGAAAGTCTGATGTGGAGACAACTAAGACTGTAAACATCGATTTTCCGCATGAATCTGTTGCTAGGTATGCCTTTGCAATGAAAGTCAGATGCTGGTTTATTTGATAAATTTCAGCTTCCAGAAGTACCAAAATGGTTAGCAAGAGTTGGAACTTATTTCTAAACTGGGGGAAAAAATGGAGGTGGACCAAATGGTAGTATACATGTATTACATGTGTGAGAGCCTTAGATTGATCTTGGCTCACAATGTACACCTCCCCCGACCCTACTCCCACCACACTGCCACAGTACCCTGAAGATAGTTTCCCAAAAGGTAAAACAATTGGATTCCCTTGTTCATATCCCACAGTGTACAGAAAGTCAAGGAATTTGCAGTGCTAAAAAAAAAAAAAACTTTCTGAGTTGAAAAGGTAGAAGTTTCTGAGATGGATTTAATTCATGATCTTCCAATATCCAACGCCAACATTATGCTATTTCTCATGAAGAAAAACCTAAAATGTCAATATAAATGCAGTATCAAATGTACACAATAGCCTTAAAAAGCCTAGGATTTCTATCTTATACAAGATAAACTGGGCTTCAAATTAAAAAATTTTATAAGGGAAAAAAGTGAAAAATATATAAAGACCATTGAAACATGCTCCTTAAATGAAGACTTATATATGTACCAAATAAAGTATCATTAAATGTGTAAGGGAATAGTTAGTAAGCCTGAAGAGAAAAAATATAAAAGCAACACAATATAGGAGTAGTTTTTTTTAATGTTTTTTAGGGCCACACCTGGTGATATTCAGGTCTTACTCCTTGGTCTGCACTCAGAGATCACTCCTGGCAATACTCAGGGGACAGTAAGATATGCTGGGCGTTGAACTAGAGTTATAGTATACAAGGAAGCACTCTATCTGCTACACTATTGCTCTGGCACCAAAGCAACAGATTTTGCAATAAACTTCTTAGTACTGGGCTAGATCAGCCAGATCAGAAATAAGCAAGGAAACAAAGGCCTTATAGGAAAAATAGAAAGATACTGGTTTAATAAACACACACACACACGTGGGAAGCAAAATAAATCTACATAAAAATTATATCTAGTCTATTATCATACCATAGTGCTTTCAAAGTAGAAATAAACAACAAACTAAAGTTGGCAAAAACTAAAGAACTTTGAAAATAAATGTTATATTACAGACCAGTCAGTAAGTCAAGTTGGAAATTAAGGAAGAAATATAAAAACAAAATAACGCCTTGGAATCAAATGAGAATATGGACATATGTTATTTGAACGTGTAAGATACAGAAAAAAGCCAGTTTAAAAGAAAAAGTTCATAGCAAAATAGTCATGGGCTAGTATGTAAACAAGAAAATGTTTATATTAATAAATGAGAAAATAATAATAAAAAGCCCAGAGTAAATAGAAATACTAAAAACTATATCAGAAATTGACATATAAGAATTTAAAAATATTAACAAAATATCAATGAAACCAATGCTAGCTATTTTATTTGAAGTAATGAAAAAAGATACACTATCCTTAGCTAGACTCTTAAAAAAAGAAATAACTTATAACTTGAATCTGAAATGAAAAAAAGTAAGTTACAGCACACTTTACAAAAATGCAGCATAATATATGAGATTATTATGTGCAATTGTATGTCACTGAATTGGAAAACTTAGAAAAATGAATTTTTAGAATCTTACAAGCCTTCAAATCAAGAAGCAGGAGGAAGTAAAATCCGTGAACAGACCCAATTACTAGCATGGGAATCAAGACACCAATCAGATTTCTCTCTCAAATTAAATACAGGTCCAGAAAGTTTCACTGGCAAGCTCTTCAAATCACCAGAGAATACCTAGATTTTAATTCTTTCAGAAATTTGAAAAATCATCAACTATATCAAATATATTCTATGAAGTCAGTATTGTCCTGATACTAAGAAGACCGGAATGCTACAGAAAAAAAATTATAGGGTATTGTCTAATATTAACATAGACGCAAATATCCTCAACAAATTCTTAGAAAACTGAAATACTGCATACATCTAAAGATTATTTAATATAATCAAGGAGTGGTTATTCCAAGATCCAACTATGGTTCAATGTATGTAAATCGATTAATGTATATACATTAATTTAAAAATTTAAAAAAGTAACCATGTGGGTAATGTACTTGACAAGATTCAGAAACATTTATGGTAAAAGAAAAATGTTGGGGAGATAAGAAATTTATCTGAAAATAGTAAAACCCTTCTACCACGAATCCACAGATAATATATTTAAAGAAGAAAAACTAAAAGACATTATTCTAAGATCAGACACAATATAAGCGTACTCATTCTTGCTATTCAACATAGAATTGGAAGCCCTTGCTGCGGCAATTAGATAAGAAAATTATAGCACTGCACTATCCTCCCACTGTTCATCAATTTGCTTGAGCGGGCACCAGTAACATCTCCATTGTGAGACTTGTTGTTACTGTTTTTAGCATATTGATTAAATCACGGGGAGCATTCCAGGCTCTGCATGCGGGTGGGATACTCTCGGTAGCTTGCCCGGATCTCTGAGAGGGATGGAGGAATCGAACTTGGGTCGGCCACGTGCAAGGCAAACGCCCTACCTGCTGTGCTATGGCTCCAGCCACTTGATATATGCAACACATAACTCAATAATATCCCTGCCAAAAATACAATTAACCTAATTGTGAGGAAGCATCCAACAAACCTAAATGGAGAAAAGTTTTACAAAATAACCTCTGTCAATGTTCAGAATTATTAATATCATGGGTATCTACAAAGAAAAAATATAAAAGTAAAAAGAACGTGTAGAAACACTTGGCCTCACTAGTCACAACCATTAAAGAGTAAGGTGCCACAAGGACAAAATCTAAAAAATTAAGGCCAGAGCACAGGACAGCAAGTCAAAGTGGCCCTGCATGCACCCGACCCGAGTTCCGTCCACAGAACCACACTTGGTTCCCTAAGCCCCACCAGGAGTGATTCCTGAGTATTGTCAGGTGTGGCCCAAAATGATTTAAGTTGGAAAAAAAATCAAACTATCACTATTTGCCATTGACAAATTAGACACAAAAATGATTTAGAAAAAGCTTATTATGAAAATAAACTATTTCTGTGAAGTGATAGGCTACAAAATCAACACAAAGAAATCTGTTGTATTTTTATATGCAAACAAGAGTAATTAAAGAAAATCAAAATTATCCAAATTTTAATTGTGGCCTAAGTACTCAGGATTCAACAAAGATTTAAATTTTTTTGGCTGGGGGTATAAAGGGTTAGAGTCACATATTGCTATGCTCTTATGCTCATGGACCATCCATAGTGGGACTCAGAAAAATATATTGGGTGCTAGAGATCAAGCCAGACCAGTCACATGAAAGACAAATGACTTACCTGCTCTACTAACTCTCCAGGTCCAGTGAAAGACTTTGTAAATGAAAACTGTTACTGTCACTGTCTTCCCATTGTTCATGGATTAGCTGGAGCAGGCCCAGTAACATCTCCATTGTGACAATTATTACTGTGTTT
>JAOXYA010113440.1:0-10609 GCA_028565675.1 Sorex palustris | reverse complement strand
CTAAGATTGGTTGCCTTCCCAATCAAATGTGCTGTGCTACTCTTTTATATCAGTGGGTGGGTCTTTTATATCAGTGGTGTATATGAGTGAGGCCCATCCGAGCATGTGGAGAGCGGCTGTGACCCTCGCAATGGTTGAGTTCTGGAAGTTTTCCACTGCTGGGGCTGACTCCGTTGGGATGTGATTTACTTTTTAAACTCAAACTAATATTCCACCTTATGCTTCTAAAATTATTTTCAACTTCATTTAATGTCTAGCTTTTTCCATTCAGTGAATTTCTAACTTTCTCATTTAGCTTTCATTACCACTTACCCTGGGACTCTGCCCTTAGCTTCCAACTAAGGATGATTTCCTCAAGTCCTTCTGGGTTAAGACTTGGGGAGAGAGTTAGGATCTAGTAGTTTCCATGCACACGGTGTATGCAAGTGCTGGGTCAGGGAGTCAGTGGAGGCCAGAGAAGGGAAGTAGCTTCTCTCTTTTCCCTCTTCCCACTGGTTCCTCCCTGTGTGCAAACCTGAACAAGAAGCTCCAGGAGATCAGCTTCTTAGGGTCTGAACCTGTCACACAGCCACACGTTTCAATTAAGGCTATGTAGAATCATTCTTCTCTTAAGACCGTAGTGTTCCCAGCAAAGTTCTCATTTGGAATTCTACCCCAGATGTGTTCAGATAATGAACCTGTCACGCTTTCTGGGGAGGTGATGTGATATGAATCACAGAAGGTTGCCTGTGTTTTTTGAGACGCCTTATTCTCCATGAGGCAGTTACTTGTATTTGACAGAGATGACAATCGGACAGGGAAAGCACTCCAATAGAAAGCCAATTTACATCTTATTTCAGTGGCGCTGAAAATAATGGGATTTTTGTTTAGATATTTATCCACACTTACATTTATATATGTATATTTTAAAAATCCGAGTCTATTACTTAACAAAAAAAAAAAAAAGAAAATGGATACTATGAACCAGTGTACAGATACATTTTACTATAATCCTTTAGTCTAAGAAACAGAAGAGGTGGGAGGAAGAAAGGAAGATTAAGTTTCTTCCCTTCCCTTGGGGAAAGGTTGGTTCCAACTAAGTGTGGAGAGAGAAGAATTTATCTCTGGCATTTGCTACTTTCCTTCCAGGGAATCAGGATAATGTAGCTTTAAATCACCCCCTCTCTGGACCCCAACCCACCTCCCCACCCCCAATACAGTATCTGCACATGCAAGAATAGGGAAACTTATGTTGTTGTTTTACTTTGAGGTCCACACCCAAATGTCCAGGGTGATGCTCAGGACTTGTTCTTGACTCAGCTCAGAAATCACTCTGGGCAGGGCTTTGGGGAAATGGAGAGAAAACCCAGGTTGTGCCAGGCAAATACCCTTACCCCTATCAGCTGCTATACTGTCTCTCTGGCCCCAGGAGGCCTTTGTAAAAGGGTGCTTGTTAACCCAACTGTATTTTCCATTAACTAAACTTTAGTTAATGAGGAAAGAAAATGTGGAGGTGGGGGCTGGAGGCCAAGGGCAGACAGGGCACTCAGCACTGGGACATGGGAGGGGCGGGGTTAAGAAGCATGTTAATCCCCACCATATTAATCCCATTATGCCATGGATTCAAAAGGGATCTGAAACGCATAATGGTGGACAGGCCATCCTTCTGGGATAACTGGAGAAAAAAATTGCTTTCTGAGGTTTGATTTCATACTTCTATAGTATATCAAGATAAATTATAATCAAGGATGTTTAATTGCTTTAAATAGATGTGACCCTATGGGATGAAAGCTATCTCTAGTGGTGAATAGCTATGATTAATGTTTCAGGAATCAATCAACTAGCATTTTCTATGTAACTAGTACCATTCTAAGATCCCTGGTTACAGAATAATTATATTTTCTTAAATCCAAATCAAAACATATGAAGTAGAGAGGGAAAATATTCTAAGCATTCTCCCTCTATTTTAATTTATTTGCCACACAATTTGGATGCCTAATAAAGATAGTTATGTATTACTGATAACCATTTTATAGATGAAGATACTGAAGCAAAGAGGCTTCGTAAATTGTCCAAGGTCACAGAGAAAACAGAAGAGCCAATTTGTGCATACTAGAAGTGTGATAGCAGAGCCCATGGAACAGTCAGGGATGTGGTTCAACTGAACGGCGAGTTACTCATGAGCCCCCATGTCCAATCCTGACACAGAAAAAAAAAGCAGTAATAATAATTACAATAATAATGATAAAAAGCCAAGTCATGTAACAATGTTGGACATAAATTTTAAAAACTGAGTTAATATGAGTATCACTGCACTGGGCTTAATAGCATTACTCCCAAATCCATCTCCTTGGAATCTATGACCGCCAACTTATTTGGAAATAGCATATTTTCAGATGTGATCAAGATAAGTTAACGCATTCTGGGTTAAGATGGGCTTCTGCTTAATTACTGGGGAACTGATGAGAAGGAAATCTAAGCACAGACAGAGGGAGAAAAATCATCTAACCCAGAAGGCAGACAGAGTAGGGATGGGTCTCATGCCTAGTGTAGGCTCCAATAGCAGCGGGAAGAAGCAAGCAAGGGTTCTCACCCAGAGCCTTCAGGATGGGCATGGCCAACACCTGGATCTTGGGCTTCTGGAAAACAGAGCCATGAGACAGATTTATTTTTGTTTCAAGTGATCCAAGTTGCTAGTATTGCTAAAGCAACTCAAGGAAACTAAGATAGCCTCTTACTACTAATAAATGGTAACTCGGAGCTGGAGAGAGTGCTGAGGGCAGTGTGCTTGCCTTGCAGTGGCCAACCTGAGTTTGATCCCTTGCATACTATATGGTTCTTGAGTACAGGAGTGATCTCTGAGCACAGAGACAGGAGTGATCCCTAAGCATCGGGGACAAAAACAAAAAACAAAAAGTAACTGACAGGATATCAAATAGGGTAGAACTATTAATGCTTGTTCACTTAATCATCATTCTGCTAAATGACAAAGGTAATAACTTAGGAGAGAGGCTCATCACCTAGCTTTGAACCAATTACCCAAGAGACCTTGAACAAGCAAGACTATCCATTCCTTAGTTTTTCTCACATAAACAATAAAGGAGCTGGAAATGGGATTTCCTTCCATTTTAATTTCACAAAGTTCTAAATAGATATAGTAAAGAGTCAAAGGCTCAGTATACGAAATAATTTAGAAATTATTAAGAGAATAATAAAGTTGTCCCTGCACAGTACTAAAAGTACTGGGGGCTGGGAAAAATGAGGGAAAACATATTGGCTCATTAGGGCTGCAGTGAAAAACGGGTACACAAATGACTGTGGCACCAAAAATTTATGTCTCACTTCTGAGGACTACAAATTGGTGATAAAGGTAATGACAGAGGATCTTCCTAGAGTTATGAAAGAGAGTTGGCCTGGAGAGAACTACCTTCACGTACATGTCAAATTCTCGTTACCTGGATCTGTCAGTGTCCAAATTCCCTGTATTCTATTGGGGTGTGCCACACTAAATTAGAGTCCACCCCAATAAACTCACTTTAACACCATTCCCTCTGTAAAAATCCTATCTCCGAACAAGATCATAAAATACTAGAGGTTAAAATTTCAGCATCTAAATTTAGGGGCACATAAGAATTCAACACATCAGAAATAAAGAGCAGTAGTTTATTCTATCAGAAGGTTCGGTAAGTTGGGAACAACATACACTGCAGAAAGAAAAACTGAAACAGCATGCTTGAATGGGCATGTCGAAAGGAAACCAGGGACAATTCTCCCCTTACAATACAATGTGTGATATTAGACAAATACTTCCCATTTTAGTGTAATGATTTCCAGAAAGCTTAAATTTACATGGACACCCCAGTTATGTAGACACTATAAAGAGAATTTTTAAAAATCAAACAAAAAACCTAGTACATACAGTCTGCTTGACTCACTCTGAATCTCATACTTCAGATAAAACTGTGACTTCATTCAGAAGTATGCAGATGACCGATGAAGAATTTAAGAGCCAGGCACATTTTTTATGAACACATTTCTTTAATTCTAGCGTAAAAATGTAGCATAGCTTTATCTATAATGAGTTCATTTTCACCCTTTTGTTCTTAAAACAACATCAAAAAAGCCACCAAGGGGCTGGAGCGATAGCACAGCAGGTAGGGTATTTGCCTTGCATGCGGCTGAGCCGGATTCGATTCCCAGCATCCCATATGGTCCCCTGAGCACCGCCAGGGATAATTTCTAAGTGCAAAGCCAGGAGTAACCCCTGTGCATCACCGGGTGTGACCCAAAGAGCAAAAAAAAAAAAAGCCACCAATAGGAGTAGAAGAGAAGCAGAAGAGATAGTATTACTCTGGTTTCATCCCCAGCACTGACTATGGTCCCTCCCCTAGACCACAGCTGGTTGGGAGCTTGAAACCAAAACAAACCAATAAAAAGAATTCTCAAGCCTTTCATAGCACACAAGAGCAGTCCATGTCAGAAAACAACCTCAGGGCTAGAGAACAATATAAAAGGTTAGGTGCTTGCCTTATATGCAGTCGACCCAATTGGATTCCCAGCAAACCCATATAATCTCCTGAGAGCCGCCATGAGTGATCCCTAAGCATAGAGCCAGGAGTAATTCCTGAGCACTGCTGGATGTGAGGAAGGGAGGGACGAAGGAACAGAGGGAGAGAGGGACGGTGGGAGGGACAAAGGAAACAAGATCACATATATCAACCATCAATGTCCTCCTGTATTATTAATGAAGAAATGTAGCCCACTGCAACTTTTTTAAGTTGTTGGTGGCCTGGCAGCAACAACTCTGAAGGACAGTCACATGCCAGGGTGGCTCTGGTGGTGTCCGTGTGTTGAGATCTTTACCAACTTCATTAACAGAAGGAGACGTTGACAGAATCAAAAATTCTTAACAGTCTAGTCTAGTAAGTCCTTTAATGCTCTGAATTACATCTATCTATTTTTAACAGACAATGTCTTTTTAATTGACTGCAGAATGTTCTTTTGGGGAGATGCTGTTAAAATAGAAGTCAATTTTATAGTAAATTTTAATTAGCCAGTTGGAGATGGCTATGAAAATAGTAAGCACTGGATAAAAATTCTTATAAGACTTTCAAGTCATGACTCTTCCCTCTATGAAATTAGTTTTATAAGCTAAGGTGCTAGTTTTTTTTCCTTTCTTATGTGTAAAATGCAACCAGAATTCAATTCATTATTCCCAACTCACAGTGTCCTGAAAGTTCACTTAAAAATACATACTTTGAGCTTCCTTTTGCCGTAGCATGTATGGCTGGCCTCCAAGCCATGGAGTAAAATTCCTGGTACTAATCTCGGCCATTCTTGAATGTTAGTCTCCTATTTTGTTACTTTATGTTCCCCAGATGAATGCAATCTTTCTATGTCTATCCCTTTATTTCTGAGTCATTTCTACAGCAGAGATTTTTGAACAATCAGACCAGAATTTAAAACAGCTGTGATTAACATTATTGCCTAATGCAGCAAACAAGAGCCACTGGGCAAGTTAAGTGGAGAGATTAAGATCCTAGAATGGATCAATTACCTAAAAGACACAATCTGCCAAAACTTACACATGAAAAAAATAAATTATCTGATTAAGCCGATAACTATTAAAGAGACAGATTAAGACTTAATAAGCTTCCAAAACAAAAATTATAAGGTCCACTTGGATTTAACTGGTTCATCCTTCAGAAACATTTAAGAAGAAAAGTAAACAATTTATAAACATTTTTCATATGATTGAAACAGAGGAAGTGCATCCTACCAAATTCTATGTAATCAGTATTACCCTAAAATCAAACCCAGACTGAGACATTACCAAAAACACTATTGATAACTAAGTCTCATGACCACTGAGGCAAAGGTCTTCAAAAAATATACTAGTGTAATATGTAAAAAATTACATATTAAATTACATATAAAATATAAAAATTACAGATCACAATGAAGTGGAGTGGGATCATAAGATCCCAAATCCTAGGATGATATCAGCAGATGCGGAAAAATTTGACAAAATCAAATGCCCATTCACAAGGGGAGGGGAGAAACCACCTCTACTACTATACCTACCTCCTAAATGAAAAATTGGAGAACTTTCTTAGATTAATAAAAATTTCAACAAAAACCTATAGTTGACTTTTATTTTCAGTGTTGACAAACAAGACTTGCCACCATGAAATTTTTTGTGACTTCACCCTTTATCTTCACTCTGAACATTGAGAATTCTCTGGAATTAAGAGAACCTAGGAAGACTGAACTGAGGCTTATAGTTTTGAGGGCATGACAACCTCTTTTGGGTAGAAGTTGCCTATTATACTGGCTCTGATTGGGGAAAGCAGAACCTTAAGAATACTTCTGCTCTGATAAGAACCCCAGACCCCTAATCAGACTATACTGGCAAGCAGATACTGAGCTCTGAAATCCTTATCAATTTCTAGGCTCCTGGTCTTCATAACTGTACTAAAACAACAACCCCAGCGAAATTTCTTTGTCATTATCTGTACATGCGGTGTACATTCATTGTGTGTCCTGCAGCAAGTTGCCTTTTTCACACCTATCTGTTTTGGGGCACACATATACAGTGCTCCAGGATTCTGGCTCTCTGCTCCTGTCTGTTTCCAGGGCATCATAGATTGTGCTGGGCATCGAGCTGAATCCAGTCAAAGTGGTTTCATTGCAAGGTTAGTGCCTTACCTCCTACACTGTTTGGCTTCTCAATATCTATCTTTCCTTCCTTCCTTCCTTCCTTCCTTCCTTCCTTCCTTCCTTCCTTCCTTCCTTCCTTCTTTCTTTCTTTCATTCTTTCTTTTTTCTTTCTTTCTTTCGCTTTTTGGGTCACACCCCAAAAGGGTTTACTCCTGGCTCTGCACTCAGAAATCACTCCTGGCGGTGTCCAGGGAACTATATGGAATGCCAAAGATCAAACCCAGGTCAGCCACCTGCAAGGTAAATGCCCTCCCCGCTGTACCATCACTCCGGCCCTCCTCTGTGTATTTCTTGATTTCAAATTAAACTTAATCTTCCACATATAAAGACTTCAGCAGACGTTTATTTTTAAATGTGCGTCATTTCCATAGTATTATTTTATTATATAAAACCTGACTGAGTAACACAAAGTTAACCCAAATGTCATTCAGTTTTTTAAATTATTTTATGCATGTATGTATAAGCAGAACTATGTGTGTATATGAAAGTATATATATAAGAGTTTTACGTACATATATAATTGTATATGGCAGAGGAATGCAAGAATTATGTAAAATATAATTGTTAGAGTCATATTTGACTAAAGGTATAATGATTTTCATTTTATTTGACAGTTATACTGGAAGTCTTGCAGTAAATTTATGAAACAATTGGCCTAAATGTAGCCTGCCAGAGTAACATATGTCTAGGGTATGTACACTTTGCCTTTATTTTTTATGTATTATCATACATGTTCATATTAAATTGTTAGTTTTAAATAGCATTTCTCTGTCAGTTAAATCAATTGCATTACCCTAGTGTTATTAAAATGAATTTCCTCATGCCAGATAAAGAAGTTTCGCAAATCCTTGTTAACTTTCTTTATGAGTTTGCATAATTTTGTTGGGTTCACGAAGGTCATGACAGGATGGCTAATTGGATCCTACCAAACAGCTAAACACAATGACAATTTCTTAAATTGCAGAAATTAGAATTAGAATGATTCAGTGAGGTCATCTGGCTTAACCTTCCAAAAACAATGAGAAATCCTTCACATTCCAAACATTTAAGCAAAGGTTTTTGTTTAACTTGAGCTATTCTTCAATTTAGAAAGTGTATTTAATTCATCAGTCTTCTCACTGCATATGTAAAAGTTTAAAAAAAATAATGGGAGACATGTAAATGATAGCTTCTTTAGCACAGAATGGCAGTGTAATAGGAATAATTTCTTCATAAATGCATTTACGCTTCAAATAGTAAAGCATGTTGAAATGTCTGCTCCCTTTACAATTTTGTTTTTGTGGAGGATACAGTGTTTTCTTAATTAGACAAAAATAAACAATTTTATTGAAAAATTAAAAGTTTGGTGGAGGATTAACTTCATTTCCCCACCTGATATTTCATTTTGTTTTTGCTTTATGAGAGAACAAAGACAGAGAAAATACATCTTCAGAGGTTCATTGCCTACTCATTCTGCAACATGATGACAAATTTTACATAGATAAAGATATACATATTACATACATAAAGCATATTTTAAAATACTCAAATGATGATAGTAGTGATATGGTACAACTATCAAACCAACTGGTCTTGTACATCTGACTCTATTAAACTATTTATTGCTTCTGTTATCAAGAGTTCTTTAAGTAAGTCAGAAGGAACTTTTTATTATTTTATATCTATTCCAAACTAAAGATTTTCTGTTTGTGTGTGATAGATGTGCATTGTTTCTAAAATTCATTCTTTATCTGAACCTGATATATAAATACACTTTTCTAATAAATGTCAACTGGAAAAGATACTTTACCTACTACCAAATTAGATTTCAGGTGGAGTCACATACTGATTGTCCATTTGAAATTCTGGATTTTTGTTTCCTTAATAAATGGATACAAATCTCAATAAGAATCTATGACTAAAACTTCATTTTAAGCATCAAAAACTCTTTATGAATTAGCTATATTTGTTATCTGAAAGGGGTAAATTGCAGTTTTTTTCTTTTTTCTCCCTATACTCTCAGAATTAAGAAATCCCTAATTTTGATGTATTGTTATAGTGATGGGAAAGTTAGAAATATGAGGATGTAGCTAAGCAGGCAACCAGGGAAGCAGCCAGAGGCAGGAGCTCTGCATGGCCCATTTTGGGAACTGAGCAAAGATAAATATATCAGAAATCATAAAGCTGACCAGAGCAAAAGGATCCAAACCCACCTGTTATTTAGGAGGGAATGAAAGTGGAGCCCACAATTTGTAAATTAATGTCTCTAGGGAACCTAAAACAGAATATATATCCACCATAGAGGTTCCCAGCAGAAAGTGCTCCTCTTGCTTAAATATACCTCAGTACATTGTCACTAGGAAACCAATTGAAAAACTCCATTCTTGGCCCTTATTCTTTGTATCATCATTACCATGATAGCCTATAAAACTTGCTTTATACCCCTGCTCTGTACATCAACTTCTGCTGATTTCCTAGTTACAGACTACCTTGACATTAAATAATCCAGTTTTTTTGCTTTCTTGACTAAGATGTTTCTAGGTTTGATTGACAAAGTGAATTCCATTACAATGTACTTTTTTGTAACATTTTATCTGTCAAGGCTCAGGGAACTAAATGTGGTGCAGCTTACAAACCCAGCTTGGCTATGTGCTATGAAAGAGCCTAGTCACTGGTCCTATATGAAGTTACTCTTTAAAATTAAGTTATTTCCACAAAACTTATGTTATATGCAATGTTAAAATGCCATAAGTTCAGGAACAAGACAAGGACGTGGTATTCTGATTGTAGCCAGTATTATTTGTTTACCTATATGTAGCATAATTTTGTAGTTCTGAGCAGAGAAATTAGAAATGGAAAAGTGTACCAAAAAACAAGTTGGAAAGAAAAATGTAAAAAATGTAAAACTCTCTCTATTTTTACATGACATGGAGTGATAGCACAGTGGTAGGGCATTTGCCTTATGCGCAGCCAGTCTCGCAGAGCTGGGTTTGATTCCTCCGCCCATCTCGGAGAGCCCGGCAAGCTACCAAGAGTATCTCGCCTGCACAGCAAAGCCTGGCAAGCTACCCATGTGGTATTCAGTATGCCAAATACAGTAACAACAAGTCTCAAAACGGAGACGTTACTGGGCCTGCTTGAGCAAATCGATGAACGATGGGAGGACAGTATTTGTTTGTTTGTTTGGTCTTCTATTTTAAAACATTTCACAAAATATCATTATGGTCAATAATCGGCAGTGTTATAGCATAAAAATTAATACAAAATAGATGCTTTTATAACATGCATTATAATGTATCACTCAAAAATAAAGCCAAGGAAACAATTCTACTTATAATAGCTGCCAAGAGAATATGATGCTAGAATAAATTTAACTAAGAAGGCAAAAACTTTTACATTGAAAAATGCAAATACTTTTATTTATTAAGACACAATAAATTAAATACACTATAAGTAAGTGGAAGTGCATCCTTATTCATGCATTGAAATACCTAATATTATTAAGATGACCATATTGTCCAGAGACTCTTAAAGATTCTATGGAAGACCTATAAAAATCCCAGAGGAAGTTTTGGCAAAAGTAAGGAAAAATCTGCTCTAAATTTTATGTGGAATCACAAATGAAACACAAATAGTATGAAAAAAAAGGAACATTCATATTTCCTGATTTCAAAACTCATTACAAAGTGATAAAATTTTCCAAAATAATTAAAAGATTTTGGTATTAACCTACAGCAAACAAGATGACAAAGCTGAAATTCATTGACTTTTAACAAGGGAATCAATGTCATTCAACGGGAAATAAAAGTATTTCAAGAATAGTTCTTTCTTGGGTGTTGGGAGGATCCTCCCAGGATGGTAGAAGCATTCTGAAAGTAGACTGTAGACCAAATATTATTGTCCACATTGCCTCTTTTGCAAACCACATCAC
>JAOXYA010113431.1:0-10609 GCA_028565675.1 Sorex palustris | reverse complement strand
CTTGCCGGGCTCTCTGAGAGGGGTGGAGGAATCAAACTCGGGTTGGCCATGTTGGCTGCATGCAAGGCAAACGCCCTACCTCTGTGCTATTGCTCCCCCCCTTTTTTTTTGCTTTTTTGGGTCACACCCAAAGATGCACAGGTTACTCCTGGCTCTACACTCGGGAGTTACTCCTGGCAGTGCTCAGGGGACCATATGGGATGCTGGGACTTGAACCCGGGTTGGTCGTGTGCAACGCAGATGCCCTACCCGCTGTGCTATCTCTCCAGCCTTTATTAGGTACTATTTAGGTAACATGTTTATGATAGTGTGAACATTTATGGTATTGATGTATAAAATTACTGCACCCCACCACCACTGGAGTGCTAAGGAAGTGTCTCAACTCATGTAGGCTTAAAATTTCACTTGTATATTATTGTTCAGACCTGCCTCTCATGACCACATCTTATAGTAATGAAGGCTGAAAAAATATTTACTGTCCCCAGTAATATTCAGGATCCCTTGTACCTAGAAGGGAAAAATGAATATCAGGAAGGCAAATAGCAGCTACTGCTGGATTGTTGCTATTCTTATAGTTGCTTTTCCTACATAATAGACATTTGTCCTTTAGGAAATTTTCTATCTTTAGTAAGTACTATAAATGTTATAGAAATACATAGTGTATAGGTGGAAAAGATTAACACTGTTCAAGACATTGCCTACACAGAAGTTCCGTTTAAGTGAGGAGCAATGTTTGAATGGTTTGTCAGACCAACAGTAAGGAAGGAAATTCAACAGAATGAATACTGCCACAGCAAATACCAAGCTTAGTTGTTTTATCTGCCTGCCTCTTGATTGCTTACAGTAAGACAGTTAGAAATTGTGCTACTCGCTGGGGGCAGAGAGTAGAGGGTTGGAGGTTGTTTCCAGCGGTTCCTTGGATCTTCTTTTATCTGATTAGTCTCCAGGATAGACAGTGAGGGGTGTTAAACCCTGCTATTCATGGTGGTTTGCTTATTCTCCATTTTGATTTCACCAG
Source organism: Sorex palustris (assembly GCA_028565675.1). Lineage (NCBI taxonomy): Eukaryota > Metazoa > Chordata > Mammalia > Eulipotyphla > Soricidae > Sorex > Sorex palustris. The sequence goes on along the minus strand of JAOXYA010113431.1, from coordinate 9,591 downwards.
ACAGCTATTTATTTGTTAAATTAAAACCAGCTGGTTATTGAAAGAAACATATTTATTGGGAATTAACTGCCATGTGCAAAATGGGTATTTACTACCTACTTGTCAAACATCAGTGAATTTGTGTTTAATACTCATTATTTTCAATTAACGAACAAAAATGCACCCATTAATTCTATATTAAATGCATATTTTCAAAACTCTAATTCACCACATAATCAAATCATCTTTCTTTAGCCTGTTTCTGATGGTTACATATTGCTGAAAGAATCTCAGCTGATGCTCTTAGAGACAAAACTCATTTATATCTATTGAGGTTGTGAGTTGTTCTGGAGGACAATGGCACAAGTGGGCCTTTTCTCTTATCCATTCCTTCTAGGGTTTTCTCTCCCTTACAACTTCCTGCATATGCAGGATGCTGATAGCTGAAATGTCTAGGGGATTTAAGCTTGGCTTCTGCCTATAATCTTGATGGTAGAAAACCTTAGGGAATATGCCAGATTTATTTTATGAGGTCAAGGGAATGAGCCTTTGGTGGGTCATCTGGTATCTGAGTTTTATAATGTGAAGTTGGGAAAGTCATTTCCTTCCAGTATTTGTACCAAATTAAAGCTAAACATCTCTCTCCACAGCAGTGTTTTCAGAGATACTGTGATGTGAATGTGCTCAGAGTTTCCAACTTCAAAATGAATAGAACATTCTTTTCTAAAACTTCTTTCACCACACACATTTTTAAAAATTTTATTAAAAAGCCATGATTTACAAAGTTACTGATGGTTCTATTTTAGGCAAACAATAATTCAACACTAATCCCTTCACCATTGTTCTCAGATTCCCTCCCCATCCCAAACACATTTTTTAAAGGAAGAATCTGGGTGGATTGATGATAAGAGAAAAACACTTTGTTAAAGATGGGGCAAGATGACAGTCAGTATCATCTGTTGCTAACATTTTAGGGCTTTGTTTCTTATTTCAGAGACTTGAGTTGAACTCTTGAGGAATGACTTGGCAGATGAATTTCTGTCTTTTGACCCCAGCTCTGACTGAATAAGAAGGCCGGTGCTCAGCTTCTGAATCTCCTTCTCTTGTAATTCCGCCCAACAAGGGTCATCCTGAAGTGATTTCTGGAGCCCAGCTGCTCCTTGCTGCATGCAGCTGCACTTAGCATTTGGTCTTTAGCCTTCCCCAGTGTACCAATTACATGCACAGCATGTTTATTGCTTTGAGGTTTCTTTATCTTCCTATGATGCAGGCAGCCTTTGCTCATGCTCAGGTACTTTGAAGAAGGCAGAAATTTGGTTCTTTTCTGAACATAGGAGAGTATTGCAGTGTAAAGTCATGGCACAGCTCACCTACTTTGACGAGCTGCTGCAGATGCCAACCTGTGCAAGGTGACTTTTGCCCTGTACTCTGGGCACTTCAGCCACTTTGAAGACCCTTTATAGCTATTTTCAGGTTGAACAGCCCCACCTGGATTATAGACTTTAGGATTTGGTTCATGATCACTAAGGGAAAAATGCCAAAGAAGTTAGCTGTCTGGTGTCACTTCCCTGCCCAGCCCCTTTTAGGACATTAAGAGCATTTCTGGGACAGATAGTCTAGAGAACCTTGCAAGCATATGGTCCTGAGTTCAAATTCCTGATGTCTCATATGCACAGAAAAATCAGAAAAATGGTCCCAGAAGTTCTATAGTCCGTAGTCCCCTTAACTACAGGAATTTCTTTCTTTTTTCGTTTTTTGCAATTTTTATATATTTTATTTTCATAAAGTAGTTCACAATAGTTCATTACAGATAATATTCAAACACCCACCCAGCCAGCAAGCATCTTCTGACCACAATGAGAGGGAAAAGTGTGTAAAGGTTGTTGATTTCATTCTGGGGCCCTTTAAGTCTTTATATAAGAAAATACAGGCAATAAGTTAAAACCAAACACATGTGTGCTGCTTTGGGTACATCAGAGGGCTAGAGTATAAGAGGTCGAGAAAAAACTGCATCGCTCTAGGAAAAACTGCATCACTGTCCTCTAGGAGCTTTGTTTTAAAGTCTATGGAGCTTGGCCATTGATGAAGTTACATGGTTCCGGGGGTGGTTTGTGAGTGTGACTGCCAAGCTACTGGAAAACTGGGGATCTGGGTGAAGGAGGCCCAGTCCTGATCTGAGCAGTCTTGGGTCAGCCATGGGTCCCACTTACCTGGGTTCCTCAACTGCAGGAATTTCTAGCCACACAACAGTCAGGTGTAATAGCCACAAAAAGTGGTGTTGACTCACAGAAAGCATCCAAAGTACAAAGATGATTGTGTGGCTAGGAAGTCTGATTCCTGGCACATATGTACAGAGCACTAAAATGACCCACAATGAGCAACACAATTATAACTTGAGTGTAACTCCCAGAAAGTACAAATGCAAATAAACAGAAGAGAACCTTGATGAGCACCATAGTTGAGTGTGCAAGCACTCTGACCTGATAGGTGATACCTAGCAAGACACACAGTTAAAAGCATATGTGCAAGCTTTACAACCAGGTATGTGTGAACCTTCATATTCACAACACAAAGAATGATGAATGGGAAGGACATGAGAGAAAGAATTAATGGAAAAGATTAGAGGAAAATCATTAATTGGGCCCGAGAGACAATAGAGCAGCTAGACATTTACCTTGCATGCAGTCAACCCTGTTTCAATTACTGGCATTGCATATGGTCCCTGAGCATTGTATATGGTCCCTAGGAGTGATCTCTGACTATAGATCCAGGAATAAGCCCTGAGAACTTCTAGGTGTGACTCCAAAAGCAAATAAGTACATAAATAAATAAACCCCAAATCACCCATCCTAAATATAAAGATGTTTTGGCCTCTCTTTACATTATTTTTGCTTGTTATTTTTTGGGGGGCTGGACTTCAGACAGAAATGCTCAGTGCTTAGGGCTTATTCCTGGTTCAGGGATCAGGGACTATATGGGTTGCCAGGCAGGAATCAATCTCAGGCTGGTTGTATGAAAGGCAAGCATCATACCTGCTGTATGTATTACCACCCGTCTCCCAAGTCTGCCCTCTTAGCAGGCTTGTAACATTTTTTTCCCCATATTGTTTGTTACAACAAAACAGCAAAAGAAACTATCAGAAAATAGATCAGTAAGAGTCAATTTGTGGACGATTGGTTTTCATATCTCACAAAGGTGTTCCTAAAGTCATTGAGAATTTATTGAGCTGGTTGTTGCTGATTGAACCTTCTGTGTTATAGGTTTTGCTCATTCCTTGCTTGGTGGGCTTCTACACAACTTTCCCATTATATTTTCTGTATTGCTACTGGGTTGTAGAACTGTGAAATTTGGATGAGGTGTGAAGCTGTGCAAGTTTAAATAGCAGAGGAGATTGATTAGGTGTGTGGCTGGTAGGCCTAGCTGGAGGAGAGGAGAATCTGTCCACCTTCACTCTCAAAAAGCCAGCCTTATCATTTTGGAGCTTGAGAGTTTGTCTGCTTGTCAAGGTTTCACTATAAAGCTATGCCCATTTAAATGGAAGATGAGGTTGGGTATGGTGGCGGTGGACCTTGCCAAAGTGAAGGGGTCCATGTTTATTTTTCCATGCAGAAACGCTTGAATTTTCTGTGGTCTTATTTGTTTATTTTTGTTTTCATTGCTTTTTCCGATGGAATCATATTATTGAAAATATCTTTGAGGTTTAAATCTTGGAGCATTGTGCTGATATTTTCCTCAGTGCATTTTATGAATTCTAGTCTGATACTTTGACAAGTCTTTAATTTACTTTGAATTCACTTTTGTATAAGGTGTGAGATATGAATCCAGCTTCACTTTTCAAAACATGTGCTTATACTCTTTTTGTTGAGGAGGCTTTCTTTACACCACTTTATGCACCCATTTTCTTTGTTGAAAGTTAGTTCACCAAAGATCTGAGGTTTTAGCTTTGGGTACTACATTCTAACCCATTTGTCAGAGGGTTTGTTGTTGTTCTAATACCACATTGTTTTGATGACTATAGTTTTATTGTATAGTTTTAGGAAAGGTAAAGAGATACCCGCCTATTTCTTATTTCTCAGTACAGCTTTGACTATTCATGGTGCTTTATGATTCCATACAAACTGATTTATCAATACAGCTTCCTGCCATATCTGCATGGTCATAGATTATCTCTCTTGTTCTCTTCTAGTTCAGGCACCAATCCATCCATGTGGTCTTCCTTCACAACCTAACCATTTCCCAAATGTCCCATTTGCAAATAACATCATATTAGGTATTAGAGTTCCAACACATGAATTTTAGAAATTTTAGGAAGACAAAAGCATGTAGTCCTCAGTGCTACCAAAAATGATTATTGTAAGACTGTTTAAGGATTAAAGGTTTGGCACATGGTATATCAAATAAGTCTATCATTGTTCCCTTTGTCCTTTCACCTCACTTGGCATGCCAATAACATCTTGATCTGCAGAAATGATTCCTGTGGTTTCTGGTGCTCAGACTGTTGGGGAGCTAGAAAGGTCTTCATGGATACTCAGGCCAACATGAATTTTACAGGGAATGAAATCCTTACCTAAGACCCTAACTTAGAGGGAAACAAACAAATCATCTAGGGAATCCTGCTCTTTTCTTTGAAAGACCACTATAGCAAGAGTCCTGCTCATTGGGGCTGGAGAGTTAGTACTATGGGTAAGGCTTCTGCCTTGAATGCAGCTGACCCAGGTTTGATTCCCAGCATCCCGCATGATTCTCCAACCACTAACAGAAGTTATTCATGAGGGCAGAACCAGGAGCAAACACTGAGCATTATTGGGTGTGTCACGTCTGGGGGCAAACTTAGGTGTCCTGAAATGGACAGTAATCATTATTTCCTTTTGAACACAGGAAAGCTCCCATTCTTTACTATTCTTTACTCTAAATTATAGGTGTTGGTCCACAAACTGAATCTCTAAAACACTTGATCAAGACAGACTAGAACATGCTTAACTATACTGGATTCTGGTCTTACTCCAGACCTACTCTATCAAATGTTTGGAAACAGAACTCAGAAAACACATTTTCCTAGTAGATACTGATGCATGCTAAAATACAGAGAGAACTGAAATGGGGAGTTAGAAGAAGGCAACTTAATTTTGTTCTTCCTTATGTGACTATTTTTTGGGTAGCATTTGAATAGAAGTAGCCTGGCATGCTGAGAGAACCCTAGTACTTGGACAGCCCTGTCCTGGGCCACCTTTCCTCAGCTAGGATATGCAGCAGTGTGCTCAAGCAAACCATAGGAGCCCCCACAGGGTGCAGTAACAAGAAACAGGAAAAATCTGTTTGCATACAGTCTCAGCAGTTGTTGTCAAATTCCCAGGATCTACTATAAAACACAGGAGTTCTTTTCCAATTCCTATAAATCATTCCACTGGGAGCCATCAAAATATAGCCTAAATATACATTTAACAAGCAGTTCATCTAGAAGACACATTGACATTCTCATCTCTTTTTTAACTAAGTGAACCAAAAGCAAGGGGCTGGGTCTAGGCCTCTACTACTTAGTCTCGAGTTTTATACAAATTAAATAACAGCCTTGAACTGTACCTTTCAGAACATTATGGGCAGTATGAAACAAAACATTTGGCATTTCTGTACAGACTCAGTGCCTGGCCTTACCAGTTGTCCACTTAATAATAGCTTTTGTAATATTATTGTCCAACAAGCAGAGCCCTTTCTACTATTTAATGAGTAGCAATGAATAGAAACAATGCTATGTTTTTCTCTTTCTGGAGCGGACGGTGGCAGAACTGAATCCCAATATAATCGTGTCCTAAAAAAATGCTGTAGATCTAGTCTGTCTTAATTTTTTTTAAATTAAATCACTATGCATGACAATTATGACTGGGTTTTAGGGGAGCACTCTGTCTTTCTGAACCTCAACATCGTCCCCTGGAATGGGAGGGGACCTTAGTAGCTAATCTTGAAAGTATCATTTTCTCTTATCTTTATCTCCCCAGCCCTACCCCAGCCCAGCTCCGTATATTTGTGTGTGTGTGTGTGTGTGTGTGTGTGTGTCCACGTGTGCACGTAATCTCCAGGGAAACTATGGTCTCGACCTGGTGGTGCTCAGGGGACATTCATTCCTGGCTCTTTGCTTCAGCCTGAGCCCTGTCAGTGCTTGGGGACCATATGCATTTCAGGGGATTGAACAGAGGGGTCAATTGCATGCATGGAAAACGCTTTACTTCCTGTTGTATCTCTCCAGTCCCTGACTCAAAATGTAAAGAGCAGCCAGAACAGACCCAGTTTGTGATTAGCTCTCTTCTTGAGAGGCTCAGTATGAGGGCACAGTAGTTCATAAGGAGGTGCATGGACTACTCTGTGACATAGGAACCTCTATCTCCTTACTGTTGCCCTCACAGGTATGAAGAAGCTCTCAAGTTACAACTCCTTTAGGGAACACTCACATGATAGCAAGAACCAGCAAAAGAAGGTCAAGAGCCATGTTTCAAAAGAGGAAAACTCAGAGAAGAAAAGAAGGGAGGGAGCAAGGGAGAACTAGGGAAGCAAACAGAAAAGGCGATACTTAACTGTTCTCTCTTCATTTTGCCTGAGCATCAGGGAAACAAACCATCAGGAGCAGATCAGAATACTTCTCCTACCTCTTAGCTGGAGCTAGAAAATAATTCCAAGTCAAACTGCGATGCCTAAATCTATCGCAAATGTCAGCAGCCGGGCTTGACGCCAGAGCTGTGATCTCCCTCACGTCAATAAATCCTTGAAGTTCCCTCTCCCTTGGAAGCCCGGGTTTCTTCTGATGCGGCTGCTTTCTACCCCAGGCTGCCCTTTTATGAGTAATTTCTTTTAACCCGAGGATCACAGTTGTGAGCCATAATGAAAAGGTTTCTTCTGGACTGAGACTGTGAGGACACCACTACACCAGCAGAAGAAAGCTAGAGAAAAAACCCACAATTGAAATCAAATGTCCTGCCTCCAGCCAAGTGGTCTGAGATCCGACTCTAGAGTGTATCATCCACACACATCACATCAAGAACCAGGTGACACAGTCTCTGGCAGGTCACTCCTGCTGATGGAGTGGGCTGACACGGGAGGCTGGCGGGGGTGGGGATGTGTGTGAGGCTGGTTGATATTGAGTTGACAATAGAGCAAGAAGATAAGTGTTGCTTGTGGGGTGTCTGCTCTGGGTCTCCCAGTACTTGAGGTCTCTCTTGGAGAGGCTTTGTGCTGTCTTTGTTATCTTCTGCCTGCCATCAACCTTTTGCAGAAAACAGGCAAGGTGTTGGGTTGTGCTTTTTAATAAACATTTTTCTAGTTTTGATTTAGATACCATATTTTATAGAGTTGGTTATAATGGGTTTTGGGGTATATGAAGTTCCCACCTCTAATCCCACCAATCTATGTCCTCATCCCACTACTGCTTACCCCAGATGGGAGAGCCTACCTGTGCTGGGACTCCTTGCCATTACCCATCTCTTCTTTTTCTGGGAAGCACAGCTTTCCTTTCCAACCTAAATGTTCAGCACCAACCTCTGTTTGGACTAAGCACATCCCATATTCGGGGAGGGGTGTGGCTGGGAACTAAATTCCGTTGGAAATAAATACCCCATTTTGGATGTTGGCTTCACTCCTGCCTTCATTTATGAGGCCCAGACAGTTTTTGTACCTGTTTTTAGGACTACCATTGAGGTTTATCTGAATTATCTCCTAGTGATATTTCTATTTTTACCAGAATCCATCAGTGCATATTGGGTCAATACACTTTGAATATATTTTGGGATAAAGACTCACTTTAGTTCTAAAATTGAACTTTTTGCAAGGATGCTATTTGGGTGTTACTTAGTCAGCCCTGTACTTCCTGTGCTCAAACATGTTATTGAAAAGTAGTATAAAATTTGAATTTTGGCAAATGGGGTCATTTGAAAAATGTGTCTAAGGTTTTTGTTGCTTAGGGGGATTCCAAAATCATTTAACAGATAATTTAGTAATAAAAATCACCACTCCAAAATTATCTTTATCTACTTCTTGTGTTTTTTAATGAAACAAATAGGCTTAAATGTAATCAATCTTGTACATATCAATAACAAACTCCCCCTATTCCTATACACCCAACTGAAGGGAGAGACACTGGGCATTATTTTGGTGTCATTGCATGCCACCTTATCAAGAACCCTGGGTAAGGATTTGGGATCCTGGTCTCTGCATTCTGAGTTTGTTCTTATCCACTTTACGCATTAACTAAGTGGTCCTGAAAAAGTTTATTTCCCTTTATATACTGAATGAAAGAGTTTCTTGTTTATTATATAAAAACATGTATTGTTGTTTTCTTCTTTATGCAGATTGGAGGATTGCAGGATGGAAGAAAGGCTCCCAAATGAGAGTTCTGAGCCAAGTGTACCTTTATATTTTTTCTCTGTATCACAGAATGAGAGGAGATATTAATGGACCGGAAGTGTGAGAGATGGAAGATGGTCCCTTCTCACTTGGGATCTCAGCCCTGCCCAGGAGGCATTAGCTTCCTGCTGGTACCAGGCCTGGACATGTGAGCACGTGCATGCAGAGGAATTCTTCTTTACCCATCAAGGCAGCATTTAATTACATCAAAGCTTCCTAAAAAGATCACTAGGTTTCTGGTCAAAGGTCTTTTTTCAGAGCCATTCTCTTAATTTTAAGAAAGAACATCAGGGGACCCTTAATTTGTCCAAATTCTAACAGACGCTATAGTGTGCTTGAAATGAGGGAGTGATGGGGGCAGGCAACACTTCATTCAGCAGAGAGCTTTAGTCCTAGAAAGCAATGCTAGCTAGAAAGAGAGTTATTTGCTGATATTTAACTGAAACATTGAAGGTTTATTGAGTATTCCTAGTTAGGAGGAAGAAGAGTCTCAACTGTATTTATGAAATGGTGAAATGGAGGAAAGAAACCTTTCTGTACAAAGAGTCACAGAGAAGGCAGAAGGTAGAAAAGTCCTGAGGCAGAGAAGCAGTTTCATTAATTTTTTTATTTTATAAAGTAATTCACAATATTTGATTACATTTAATATTCAAACACCAATCCCACCACCATTTCACCTTCCCACCACCATATTTCAGATGTTTCCATCCCTAACCCCAATTTCTGCCCCAAACCAGAACCAAAATAATATATTTTGTTTTGTTTGTTATGAAAAACTGCTGAAAATGCTACAAAAAAGTGTCCTTAGAGGAAAGAGTGTGAAGATTGTTGTATTCCTACCCAGGGGCCATTAAGCCCTTCTATAAGAGATCACTGGTAAAGGTAAAGGTGGTAAAAGGCCCTCCCGTTGTTCATCGATTTGCTTGAGCCGGCCCAGTAACGTCTCCATTGGAGACTTTATTGTTACTGTGTTTTGCATATCGAATACATCACGGATAGCTTGCCAGGCTCTGCTGTGCGGGCGAAATACTCTCGGTAACTTGCCGGGCTCTCTGAGAGGAGTGGAGGAATCGAACTCGCGTCGGCCATGTTGGCTGTGTGCAAGGCAAACGCCCTACCACTGTGCTATCACTCCAGCCCTAACATGTTGTTAAAAGTTGAGCCTTGTATGCTGATATATGTATGTGTGTGTGTGTATATACATATACATATACATAAGCATAC
>JAOXYA010113421.1:0-10609 GCA_028565675.1 Sorex palustris | reverse complement strand
AGTAATCATCCCTCCAGCAGTGCCCATTCTCTACCACCAATGATTCCAGAACCCCTCCCACCCCCCCCATCCCTCACCCTCCATCCTCTTGCCTGCAACAAGAGCTTTGTCTACAACACATGAAATACTAGTTCTTTCTTTATCTGGGTCTCAAGGTGTTCTCTGAGCTTCAGATGTTCCAAAGCTGCTTAGGAGTGAGGACAGAAGTAGGCAGGGAACATTCTTGAAACTCTGGCCCCTCGGAACTTTCACTAATGCTCGAAGGTGCCTTCGTTCTGGTTTCTAAGCTTGGAATTTGATTAACAGCATGAACTTGATTTGAGTGATCCTTTGCTATAAGGATCGAAACACTGTTGAGTGGACCACAGGGGTTCCAGGCTGGCCACTGATGATGACTCAGTGACTGGGCTCCGAGACATGCTCTCTGCTGGCTCTACAGGAAGCTACCAGTGCCTGCAGCTCATCGATTCATTCCTTGCTCTCCTGCTGAGTGCTCCAGACTTACAACTCTTCACTGGCTAAATCTGCTCCTTTCCTCACAATTCATTTAACCAGTATGCCTATCTCCATCTGGCCTCTGAAACAATAGGTCTTAAAATCATTAAAGCTTTTGCTTTTTGATACTTGTAACAAGCTATTTTCCACAATAAATAATTATCTCATTGAAAAAAAACCATGTTTTTTTTTTTCAGAATCACTTCTAGATGACTCCACTCTCATGACAAGAATATAAGAGTAAGAACAGTTTAGCTGTGACTGAGGTGTCTTATAGAACACTGTCCTCCTGTTGTTCATCTATTTGCTCAAGCGGGCCCAGTAATGTCTCCATTGTGAGACCTATTGTTACTGTGTTCGGCATATCTAATATGTCACAGGGAGCTTGCCACGTCTTGCCATGCGGGCGAGGTACTCTCAGTAGCTTGCCGGGCTCTCCTAGAGGGGCGAATGAATTGAACCCGGGTTGGCCCGGTGGGCCACGTGCAAGGCAAATGCCCTACTGCTGGGCTATCGCTCCAGCCCAAGAGCACAGAGGGTAGGGCATTTGCCTTGCACATTGCCAGCTCCGCCGACCTGGGTTCGATTCCTCTGCCCCTCTTGGAGAGCCCAGCCAGCTACCGAGAGTATTCTGCCTACATGGCAAAGCCTGGCAAGCTCCCCTTGATGTATTCCATATGCCAAACACGGTAACAACAAGTCTCACAATGGAGATGTTTCTGGGCCTGCTCAAGCAAATTGATGAACAATGGGAGCACAGTTGGAGGTGTCGTGTTTTGTGAAATTTTCTCTATATCCCTTATTCTTTGGATTCTCTTTTCCTAAACCACATTGATATTTTCAAAACAGAACATCTCTAGAAGGCAAATTCTGCATCTTCCCAGAGTCAAACATATACACCTACCCTCTCCCTGCTTTATTGTATAACTTTGCACATTATTTATGTTAAATTGATTCACCTCCCCCCAAAGAAAACAGATTAATTTACTTTTGGGGGGAGAAAAATATAGAGAATGTCATGATTAAATAATAAGTAAATAAAGATTAAATAAAAATCAATTATTAAATTCATAATTGTGAATTTAAGGTCATACTAAAAATCACAAAGTTGTATGTATGTTGCAAGATGATTCAGTTTCTACATACGATTTCTATACTTTGACATCAAGCCACCAATTCACTTCTATACACAGAACCTCCAGAGAAAGAGATATCAAAGATATTGATAAACTTCTCTAATGCTATTTACTATTGTCTGTATGTCAAGACTTGATCTAATCCAAAAAATGATGAATAAACTAACTATTCACATGTTTCTGAATTAAACTTGTCTATTTTCTTTCAAAGAGCTACAGTGTTTACTTAAACCAGAGGATAAAAATAGATATTTAAAAAAATTTAAGGAGCTGGAGCAATAGCACAGTGGGTAGGGTGTTTGACTTGCATGTGGCTGACCCAGGTTTGATTCCCAGCATCCCATATGGTCCTCCAAGCACTGCCAGGAGTAATTCCTGAGTGCAGAGGCAGGAGTAACCCAAAAAGCAAATAAATAAATAAAATTAAAAAAATTAAATAATTATTTATAAGAAGACTCTAAAGATTTCTAGACAACCTCTATTAAGCATTTTCAAATATTTAAGAAAATTGCTGCAAGGTGCAGTGAATTTCTCTCTCTCTCTCTCTCTCTCTCTCTCTCTCTCTCTTGGCTCTACAGAACCTAACTACTAATATGAATTATCTAGGTTTGCTCTAATAAATGATCACAGGTTTCCACTTCAAAAATTCATTTGTGTCCCCCCCTGTGGAGAGCAGAAGGGCATGTCCCAGCTGCAGAACATCTGATTTCTTTTTGGGCTTTCTTTTTAGACTGCAAATGGCACCTCTCTCCTTGCTGGTTCCTTTCAGTGTCTGTCCTTAGGAGCAGACACGGCCTCCCAAGTCAGACTCCATCCTCACATCCCATTTTAAATTAGTCACCTCTTCAAGACCATCTTTCCAAAGTCTGGAACATTTGAAGAAAAATATAGGTGCTAGGCATTAGGACTGCTATCTGTCAATATGGCAGGGACACAATTCAGCCCCTAGAAATATCCTGTACTTTATTGCCTTTTACTTTCTGAGTTTTGACCTGCAGTCATTTCCTAATCTTCTCTCCATTTGAAACCACTGTACTTTGTTTTTTGAGCATTGCAAACAAAGTCTTAAGATTCTTTAATACGTGAACCATGGACTCTCTACCCTCCTGGGTACTCTGCTGAAGTCTGACACATTATTTTTAGATTATCATCTTCAAAAACAGTCTACATCTTAAAACAAAATAGTGATATAGGCAGTTAGATAGGGAAGGGCCCTTATGGCAGTGGAATTTCTAGGAAGCAGTAAAACCAGTAAGGGCAAGGCTGCAAACACAGGAAGAAAAAGGCCTGATAAGACTCATACCTGATGCCATTAACAGACCCAGAGAAAGCTGGACCCCCTTCTGAGAGAAGCTCCAACAGGAAGAAAATGCCAGAAAATGAATTTCAAAGGGGACCATCCACCGCTCCCAACTCTACCCCTTTGGCAATGGCCCTGGCAACACGGGAGGACTCCTACCTAGATAGAAGTCCCATGTGGGGGCAGAATGGGAAAACCCTATAAAAGCCACCTTGAAAGAAAAAACCACGCATGTGCTGCCTGAGCCCATGTACTGCTTGTGCCCATGTGGCTAAGCACATGTGTCACCCATATCCCCTATCTTGACATGTGTACTTTGCTGAGGTGTGTGTAGGGGCTCTCTCAGTCTTTGAAGAAGCTAGCATTCTCCCTTGAGTGTGTTCCTCTCTCACTTTCTTTCCTAAAAGTTCTTCCCCTTCCTAAAAGTTTCAAATAAAATCTGGTTTTATTTACTTCACTGATTGTCTCTCCTGAGATTCTTTTCTGCAAGGCAAGATAAGAACCCAGTAAGTCCAGGTAAGGTCTAGGGCTGGCTCCATGCAGGGCTCATCCCATCTTTTATCAGGTCTAGTCTTCCCAGCTGACTCTGGTGGCAGAGGTAGATGAAGAGAAAGTGACTCTTCCATACCTCACATAACCCATCTGTGGGGGCCCACTGACTTCAGTAGTATTTCTCTTTCTTTATGATTTGTGCTGGGGTCTTATAACAATACCTAATTTATATTAAGCACCCCCAATTTTTTTTACATGAGGGGGCACTTGCCTTGCATGCATCCAAGCCTGGTTCAATCTCTAGCATCTTATATGGTCCCAAGAGTACAACTAGGAGTGATTTCTGAGTGTAGAGTGAGGAGTAATACTTGAGTATTGCTAGTTTCACTCCCAAAATAATTCTTTATACACAATGAGTATTAAAATGTTGATTATTGTACAAGACTGCAATAGAGCCAGAGAGATAATATAGAATGTAAGACATTTGTCTTGCATGCAGCTTACTTAGGTTCAATTCCCCAAATTACATAAAGCTCCCTGAGTCCTGTCAGGAGTGATCCCTGACCACAGACCCATGAGTAAGCCCTGCGAATCACCAATTTTGTTATCTTATTGGTCAGGAAATAGTAGAACAGATCTTTGTCTCATCAAAAACTTTCAAAACCATTGTCTAATTTAGCAATTAATCTAAATTCATAGTTTTTTAATGTCAATTTAAGAAATGGAGTTTCTTGAACTACAATTTAGGGCAAGGGGCTGGCACAATAGTACAGCAGGGAGGGCATTTGCCTTGCATGTGGCCAACCCGGGTTCGATTCCCAGCATCCCATATGGTCCCCCAAGCACTACCAGGATTAATTCCTGAGTGCAGAGCCAGGAGTAACCCTTGAGCATCACTGGTATGACCCAAAAAGAAAAAAAGAAAAAAATTAGGGCAAGTGGCTCTTATCATATCCTATTTTTTCATAGTAGGTTCTGCAAGATGTACTTTTACTGCTAAATATTCTAAGCTAATACCTTTTAATAAAAATAATTTTACAACATCTTTTGAAAATCATTAGCACTAGAAGTTCATTTCTCTGACCTATATATCTAAAAGTCCAAGAAGTTGCTATTGGAGTCAGCTGGCTTTGTTTCTTCCTTTTTTAAAAATTTCCATTAATTTAACACTTGACAAGAGTCAATAGAGAAAAATTTCTTCCCAGTAGTAATTTCAAATATTGGTCCCAGGCCAGTACAACATAATGTGGTAGCTTTTAAAAATTAAAAACCTAGGTTCTTACTTTGTGAGTTCTTGACTTAAAGTTTTTAATGGTATCTATGCCTCCTATGAATGGAATACTTAAATTTTTTTAAAAAAAATATAGAACTGAGATTTTAAAAAATGAAGCATTCAGACTATAAGACAAAATTTAAGGTTTCCAGGGAGGGTTAATGGGCTAGGTTAATTGGTTAAATTACAGGTAAAAGTAATTGCGTAGTAAGGAGAGAGCAGAATTTTCAGTGTGATCTTGGCAGAGAATGTCCAGAGGCTGATCTGTAAGTAAACACATCTGAAAGTCAGATGTTTTCTAAAGTCACTGCAAGGTGACTTCAATTAAATTATCATGAAAATAAAGAATCTAGAATAGAGTTTGTTTAAAAAGCAAAACTCCCGAACTTTATAGCATCGTGAACTCTGCCTTCCTGTTCAGGACACTGTTCTTAAATGAAGAGGAACCACAGAAGCACCTCAGGACCAGTCAGCATACAGAGACTGGGTCTTCCCCACTGCCTGGCTACTGGGATATTGAAGCTCTGAAGTGATTCTAATGTGTCACCTGGATGGGAAATAAGCAGGGCATCAGTAGTTATAGATAAAGCATTTGAAGTGAAAAGCATAACATCAGGGGTGATCCTGAACAGCATGTTTATTACAAGTAGCTCCGTCAGAGCTGCTAGAAGTTGGAAAACATGGGCACAGACGTGCCTAACTTTGCCCTGAATTCTGCCACACAGTCTAACAGTGGCCTTTGAAGGAAGCAGCATCACAATTACTTGGGAAGCTTCTTCTGACTCAGAATGGTGGATCAAACTCCAGAGATTCTGATTTCTGAGTTCTGAAATGGAGCTTAAAAAAACACTTTTTTTTTTCAAATTTCAAGAAAATAGCAATTGCCCACAGGCCAAACATCGAGCTTCTATTGTTAAACTGAGCCGAAATCTCCCCCAGAGGAATCACACAAAGACAAGCTATGATGCAATAATCAAAGGGTCGTTATTGGCTAGCTTGAGCTAGGGTCCTTGTCCAGCTCACCAACACAGTGGCAGCCTTCTTGGAATGAGTGGCCCAGAGGCTCAAAAGTGAGGGGATTTTATGACATAACAATAGGTAATAGGGAATTTCTGCAGACCACTCTTTTGGCAGAAGTCTGGGGGGCTTTTCACTACTTGTACTTAACTAATTGGTTATAAGTTGGAGTGACACAAGGGTCATATGGGGGAGGGGTTCCCTTCCTGCATCTGATTGGTAACCCTTAGTTGACCTCATCATTGGCTATCTTACTTTAGGGAAATCAGGACTCAATTCCAGGTACGTGTGCTCAATTCCAGGAATTCCGGAACTGAAACCTAGGCCTAGCTTCTTCTGGCTTCTTTGGGAGCCTGTCATGGCACTGCCTTTGTTTCTCTATCTCTCACTCTGTCCTTAGGGAGGAGGGGGTTCATCTACACTTGTGCATGAACAAACACTTGCTATCTGCAAGGGACCATCAACTACAAGCATGCATACTTCCTTGGAAAGAACATTCAAGAGTGAGGGGTACAAAGTGATCCTACTGATCTCCATTTATCTTCCACAACAGTAAAGAAAAGCACAGACTCAAGCAGGTTTTATATGATTCCTGTTATTTTTCACAACTTCTAAACTATAAATAAAATGGCAAATTAAAGGGTGATGCTACAGCAGGTAGGGCATTTGCCTTGCACCCGGCTGACCTGGCAGACCCAGGTTCAATTCCTCCATCCCTCTCAGAGAGCCCAGAAAACTACTGACAGTATCTCACTCCCATGGCAAAGCCTGGCAGCTACCCGTGACGTATTCATATGCCAAACACAGTAACAAGGGTCACAATGGAGACGTTGCTGGGCCCGCTTGAGCAAATCAATGAACAATGGAGGACAGTGACAGTGACATCTATAGATTTCATTTCTACTTGACATTGCATGCTCACTAACAGTATTTTCAGACTTTTTCTTCTCAGTTTTAATAAAAGCCAAAAGTGCACTTCAAATTTCTGGATATAATATAAAAGCAAAAATGAATTTAATTTTTTTAACCATAGGATCAAATGTGTTTTTTTTTAATTTTATGGTTCAGATTTAGGATTTCCTTATCATACCATGGGCTCTTTCTTCACATCTTTCCATGGCATTTTAAATATGATGTGTCTTGCACATAGCATGGAAAAAAATAATTAGATTATCTTCTTTTCCTAAATCCCCATATACACTACACCAGAACACACTTCTTAAATAATCTGACAAACACTATAAGCCTTGTTACATATTTTAGATCATTCTTAAATTCCATGTTAGTCCCCACCCATATGCCACCATTGCCGCCATCTAAGTGCATGTACAACCGTGTATCCAAGACTCATCATTAAATCTCAAGAGATGTACTAGATGAGAAACTTTCTCGGATGCACAAGTACCTGGATGAGACCTCTGGGGTGATCTCAGTTGAGGGGCAGGGCAAGTTCCTGCCCTTCCAAAGGCCCCACAGCCCCACTCACACCCCAGCAGCTGTCACCATGCCTTTGGCTGGACTACACCACGTCAGAACTGAGATCCACAGAGATAACAAATTGCCAAAAATTCATGTACATCTGGGGTTATTTGTTTATTTATTTATTGCTGAAAACTCTGGGCTTTCTCATAGTTGAGGTGGGTAATCTTTTCCAACCTTTCATACTCCTGGAAGCCCCACACTCCACCACTGCTTCCAGGTAAATAGTATTTTCTGGAGTGATGTTTTCCCTCAGGCTCTACAACTCTGATATTCCAGTAGGAGCACATCAGATCAGAAGAAAATTATCACACAGAAGCCAATGAAGATCGATGAACAAAAGCATTAATACAAAAGTGTCAACTATATCAACAATCCCCAGACAAGGACCTAATGTCCCCGTGGCGACAAACAACAGTTTTTACAAATTTTCTTTTGTGAATTTCTTTTATTGAAGTGTTTTTTGATAATGCCTGTAGCAAACGGATCATAAACAATAAACCACAGTGTTTAAATAAGGTGGGAAAAGTTTTAAAAAATCATAAATTCCTTGTTAAACTTCAAACTAGGAAATTATGATTCCTTCTACCTTTGCTTAGATATATTTATTCAATCACTCTTTTATACATTTTAATTTACTCTGGTTCTTGATCATTCCTAGGGCTTCCTTGGAAAAGCATTCTCCATTCAGTAATCCACATTAGTTTTCAAGATCATGTCATTTGTTGAACATTTCATAGTCTGACTCAATAATCAATCTAATTGAATACTTTTGCAAAGGTAAGGGAATTGGGAAGGAGGTTATTGAAATACTCACTGAACTTCAGATATAATTTTTTTCTCAATATTGCATTCATATTAATGGTGAGAAGACTATCACTTGTATCACTTGTCATACCACTGATCTTCGATTTGCTCGAGTGGGTGCCAGTAACATCTCAATTTGTCCCTGTCGCATGCTAGTGTAGGCAAAGGACATCTACTCAACCCAGGAACATGAAGAGCCTCAAACTGTTTGTTCAGGGTTTTGACAAAGAAGTCTGACCATCTTGTAGGTGGACGACCACACATCCTTTTGACATCCCATGGAATCCAATCACTAACAGCTCTAATCCAGCAGTCATCTCTAAATCACATTATGTGTCTAGCCCATCTGATTTTCAATGCCTTAGCAAACAAGACAGTGTCCTTGAGTCTCGATCACTGACGGTGGTTGAAACTCCAGATTCCTTCTCTCACTTGAGTGAAATGTGATATTCCAAGCATAGCTGTTTCGATTCCTCTTTGAGAGATCTGAATAGCATTCTCATCCTGTTTTCATAGGACCCTGGTATCTGAGGTGTATATTAGTGCAAACTTGATAGCATGAATTCTAGTTCTTACTGTTTTCTCTCTCAGAAAGAGAGAAAGAGAAAAGACTATAAGAACTAGAATTTGTGCTATCAAGTTTATTTCAAAAGTATAATGAGGATAACTAAGATTTAGGTTAGGTAATTTAAAGTATACACCATCCTCTACACATCTAGATTTTCTACATTTTATCCTTACATTGACTACATAGTTCTCTACCATGGGAAACTTACTATATAAATAAAAAAATCCATTATTTTGATTCACTTTTTAGATTAAATTTTTGTCTTTCATTGTAAGCTTTTTAAAAACCAACAAACATTAGCAAAATTATATAAGCACTGTTTTATATTTGCTTAATGACTTCTCTATATGAGAATTTTTCATTGAATGTTATCTTGTATAAAATTTTTATCTCTGAAAAACTAGTATTTCAATATGCATATCTTAGTATTTTTCCTTTTACTGTTTTAGGAAACTATTATTTTCTGTTTCCCTTTTTTTTCTTTAGTGTTATCTTCATGTAAGATGATGTTTCTCTGTTCCTATGTTATAAAGTACTTAAAGAAAAAAAGGAGAACTATTAATGTCAAAAGAAAGAGACTATATTAGTTATATATTACAAAAATGTTGATACTAGGGTTTGGAGAAAATTACATAGAAAGAAAAGTACGAGGCACTCTGTGGCATTATTTTCCATATTTTAAATATATGTAATCTTCAAACTACTGATGCCAGGTACAGTAACCAGTGATAAAAATAACCCAGAGAAGTTAAATCGTGGCTCCATGAGAAATCAATACATTTCAGAGAATGAATTCAAAGACAAGTTTATAACTGTAACCTTTTATGTTAATTTTACTAAACCATACTAGAAGAAAACCATAAAAAAATCACAAAATATAATTTGTGACTTATACCTCTTTATTTGGACTGGAGCGATAGCACAGTGGGTAGGGCATTTGCCTTGGGCATTTGCCTTGCATGCAGCCAACATGGCCAACCGGAGTTTGATTCCTCTACCCCTCTCAGAGAGCCCGGCAAGCTACTGAGAATATCTCGCCCACACGGCAAAGCCTGGCAAGCTCCCCGTGATATATTCGATACGCCAAACACAGTAACAAGTGTCACAATGGAGATGTTACTGGGCCCACTTGAGAAAATCGATGAACAACAGGAGGACAGTGACAGTAACAGTGACCTCTTTATTTTTCAAAAAATATGTCTCTAGTTACAATCTCTAGTTGTCCCTGCTTATAAGAAGCAACCCACGGCTCTTCTCTGTGCCACTGTGAAACCTGAATAGCTTGGTAAAGAAGGCAAAGCAATTGCAGAAAGGAAAAGTAGAAGCAAGTAATGGGCTGTGAGACTAAAGTCCTGTGATTCTTTCCACTACACTTACAGAGACTTCCTTAGACAGGGGAAATAACTCCGTATCACTCTCACCACTGTCTCCACTGATATCAAGAACCTCAAGAGCTCTGGAACCCTGGACCGCCCAACCTCCCTGAGCACCTTCCTGTTCGTCCCCAATGCCACAGCCACTTTTTTTCCCTCTCTCAGGTACCTATAGGGGGCGTGGCCTCTGTCGAAGTGGGAGTGGCCTATTTGGGGGCCTGCAATATTTATGCAGCCGCAGATAAATTACCCATACCCAGCAATCTCGTGTCACATCTCAGTCTCTATTACACCACCACAACATGAAGAAACAGCTTAAATCCCCACCATGAGGAGAGGACGATGAAAAGAGACCAGAAACTTCAACAGGCATTACACACAAATGTGAGCTCTCCAATAAAGAATTCAGTGATGAACTAATGAAGATGTTCAATGAACTCAAAGAAATGGTGGGACAGATATCCAGTAAATTAAAGGAGGACATGGAAGAAACAATGGATGGGAGAATCAAGAAATTACAGGAAGATGTGAGAGCAGAAATTGAAAAGCTACGCACAGGAGTATCATGAATAAAAGATTCGGTAGATGAAATAAAAAACTCCGTGTGTGCCCTCAACAGTAGAATGACTACAGCCAAAGAGAGAATCAGTGAGCTGGAAGATAAGCTTC
>JAOXYA010113403.1:0-22324 GCA_028565675.1 Sorex palustris | reverse complement strand
GGTAGGAAGGGAAGGAGGGCAAGATGAAGGAAGAGAAAGGAAGGAAGGAGAAGGAAGAGGAGGAAGGAAGCAAGAAAGGAGCCAAGGAAGAGGAAGAAGAATTGCAGGAATTAATTTAAATTAAATGAGTCACAGGTATTTTAGAGCCTCTTGCCACAAGGCAAGGCAGGAAGATGTTTCACCCTCAGTGACGTGCCCCGGCCCCTAAACCAGACTTCTGCATTTCAGAGTGGAGGATCACGGCAGCCTCCTGCATGCAACGCATGTCCCGTCCCAATGGGTCACGTGCTCGGTCCCCCTAGAAGCAGCTGTTACCACACAAAATGCTGGGAGAGGTGCTGCAGCTGAACAGCCCCATGCAGCCCCAGGCTGCGGGCGAGACGTCTGGAGCCTTCTCAAGGGCTGTGGGCCAAGTCCCTGACCTGCTAGATGCTCCCATGCCCCAACCACACCCAACCTCCCTGGCGAACACATGAGTCAGCTGTGACGCTGTGCGGCGGAGTCACCTGGTTGCACAGCTCCTGGAGCATGTGGCCACACACACAGCCAGGTGACAGGTCCACCTTTCACTGCCGCATCGGGAAGTGGCGTAGAAGCCAATTTAGCTCAGGGCAGGCCAGCAGTAGCAAAGAAGTCTCAGGCCCACCAAAGAGCAGAAAAGGGGTCTCCATGCACACCTGTGTCAGGCGCGTGGCTCCCAAAGAAGCCCCAGACAATGGCCTGAGTACCACACTTGTGAAGATGCACGTTGTAACAAGCAATGTAAAGTATTTTGTGCCTGCTAAGGGGACAGTCTGGGCAAGGGTGGGGCAGGGTTCGAGGAGAGCTCAGGGCCCTGGGGGAGGGAAGGTCACAGTGGTAGTGTATATACCTGAATACCTATATACTGAATACCTAAAGCAAGTGTGCGGTGAACAGCTTTGTAAATCATGATATTTAAAGTTTCAAATATTAGAATATTCAAAGTTGGGGCTGGACAAATAGTACAACAGGCAGGGCAATTGCCTTGCCTACTGCCGACCCAGGTTCGAGACCTGGCACTCCATATGGTCCCCATACGGAGCTTAGGACTACAGCTAAGGAGTGACCTGCACACAGAGTCAGGAGTAAGCCCCACACATCACCAGCTGTGACCCCAAAAGAGCAAAATAAAACAATGTTTGTTCAGAACCATCTACTCCAGCCGAGCAAGCGACAGTGTTGGGGTTCATCTAAGTCACAGTTCTCGGGAACACAAGACTGGGGAAGGCGGGCAGCCATGAGCCTGTGGGCAGACCCGCCACGGCATAGCTTTGCAACTCGCACACCAGTTCCATCGGTGAAAAGAGAAACTCGGGCTTCCTCCTTCCATCGCAAAGTGCATGCCGGCAACCCCACCTACTCGGCACCCCAAGTCCCCAAGCCCACAGGGCGGCGATGGGGACTTTGTCAGGACCCATG
Source organism: Sorex palustris (assembly GCA_028565675.1). Lineage (NCBI taxonomy): Eukaryota > Metazoa > Chordata > Mammalia > Eulipotyphla > Soricidae > Sorex > Sorex palustris. The sequence continues at coordinate 20,884 of JAOXYA010113403.1, read as the reverse complement.
TGGACTCTAATCTCAGGGCCACACACACCTCTGCCCTCACGCCCCTCGCCTTCTGCAATGCCATGCTCTTCTGCTGCGGGCAAGTGTCCGGGCACCAAGGATGCTCTATTGGTTGATTTCTTTCATTTCAGTTTGGAGTAGAGGTGACATCCACTGCTGCTCAGGGCTTCCGCCTGGCCCTGCAGTCTAGGATCACTCCTGGAGGGCCTCGGGGGACCCTATGGGAATCTGGGAACCAAACTGGGTCAGATTTGTGCCAGGCGAGCACCTGAGTTGCGGTACCGTCTCTCCTGCCTCCAGCCCCACCCTCGACGGCCCCACATCAGCATTCTGACACCATCAGCACAGAACAACCTGCAGGTCTGTGGCACCCGAGCGAGGCTGGGGCTAGCCCAGTTGCTGAGCAGGGTCACCACAGCACCAGGGCATGTGGAACGCTGATGGTGCCCTGCCGGACGCAGCTGTGTCCCGTTGGTGGTTCCAAAGGAGGGTGAGAGGCACATAGCAGGGTCTGAGCTGGCTGTGTGGGACCTTTCTCCCAGCAAAGGAAAAAGTGCCAGGGGCAGGGGTTGGGGGGTGGGGGGAAGACTGGGCTACAGAGATGGCTTTCTGGGAGAGGGAAGCTGCGTGTCACAGGCACCAGCTGGAGTCACTGGTTAAGGGCTCTGTGTCCCTCCAGCCCCTGATGCCAGCTCTGGAATCCCTGTTTCCCTGTGGGCTTGGTTCTTGGCACATGGCCGGCCAGCATGCCTGGGCCACCTTGGTCCTAATTCCCACACAGGATGAACGTGTCAGCAGCAGCTTTGTAGTTGTATGTATGTGTGTGTGGTTGGGGAGGGGGGTTTTATCACACACATACACACACACACACACACAACACAACACAGCCCCCAATCCAGCCCCACCCAACCACGTCAGTCCAGCCCCTTTCTGCCGCTGGGCAGTGAAAGCCAAGCAGTGGGTGCCAAGTGCACAAGGCACCTGCCTCAGATGCGCGTGTGACAGCCCTGGCACATTCCAGGAGGCCATGCACGCTGGAGCCACAGGGCAGGCAGGGACCTGGCCATGCAAAGAGAAAGAGGAGAGAGAGGGAGAGGGAGAGACACAAAGAGACAGAGAGAAAGAGAAAGCGATGCCAAGGATTCAGCAAGAGTGTTCCCAAGGTGGACAACGCAATTGCTCCAACAAGTCCTTCCATCCCTGCAGAGGTGCCCACCCCCTGCCAGCCCAGCCCCTCGGCTCTCAGAAAACCCACTGGGGAACAACGAATATGCAAGCATGGGGCAAGGTGCGATGCTGACCCCAGGCATCAACACAGGCATTTTGTTTCTAGACCTCCTTCTGACCCGAGAGGTCACAAAGGTCACGGGTGGTACAAGGTGAAGAGGCAAACCCACATCCCACCCCACCTCCCCTACTGTGGCCTCCGGAAACCCAGAGGCAGAGCCTGGGGAGCAGCCAGTGTGCCACAGAGGCAAAGAACAGGGACTAGGGAGCAGGGGACCCATCGCTGCAGTCGGGCATCCCAGCCCTGTGACACCTGCAAGGCCACTTCCGCCCCCACCCTGCAGAGGTTCCTGAGTGACCTCCTCAAGCATGTCTGAGGACACCCCTGCAAGCCTCCCATCGCCCGCCCCAACTCCCCAACATGGCATGCATGCAGCGAGGGAAAGGGTCCCCTTGGCATCTGACTGGCATGCTGCCTGGGGCCAGGTGTGCCTAAGCTGTTCTGGAGACAGGGGCGGGGTCATCAGGGGTGGCACATCTGGACCAACTCTCCACACCAGCCTCAGTGCCAGGGACCCATTTTCCTTCCTTTATGCAGGCGGCTCCACACAATGAGGCCAGGCAGCGAGTGAATGGGAATCCTCTAGTAGGGGATTCCTGGAAACCATTCTGGGAACTGTGTCCTTGACAGCGGTGGCGCCTCCAAAAAAAAGCCAGTCGGGGTGACTGAGGTATGTGGGTCGGCAAATGCAGGCACACAGGCCCTGGGGCCCCCGGGGTGTGTGTGTGGAGGGGACACATAGCTATGAAGCAATTTTTCTGGGAACATGGCACCTTTTTTTTTTGCAGGCACATAAAGGCATGTGGGAGCAGGAGGCAAAGGCTTAGGGGGATGGGGTCCCCCCAAAGAAAATGACACTTCCATTCCTTTTATCCCGGTATTTGCGCCAAAACCAAACAGCAAAGCAACACACCCGGAGACACGCACAGCACAACAGCCCAGCCGCAGAGACAAGAGGCGCGTCTGGCCACTCCCGAGCGCTCCTTGGATAGCCGCATCCCGCCGGGCCACCCCCCCAACCCCCACCCCACGCCCCGCTATTGTGGCCCCCTGGGCCAAGGTCTCTAGCAGAGCCGCTTCCCAGCCACCGGACTGAGCCACACTCACCATTTCCTGCCCTTGCATCCGCGCTCCAAACCCCAGTGGTGCAAACAGTCCTGCCTCATGGCCAGTGGGCCGGGAGTGTTGGAAAGAGAAAAGAAGCCAAAAACAAAGGGCACGGCCGAGGCGCCCGGCGTTCAGGGGCCGTTCAGGGGCCTGGTGCGCGCTCCATCTGGGCGGTGTTGGGCGGGCTGCGGCAGCGGCGGGCGGCGGGGTGGGGGGGGGCACAGAGGTCCCTGCTGCAGCGGTGCCCACCCGCCAAAGTCAAAGCTGCAGCAAATCTCGTTGCCCGTTAGGGCGCAGGGAGCGCAGGCACAAGGAGCAGCACAGGCGCACCCACGTGCCGCACCCCCACACCCCCGGGACTCCAGCTTTGCATCTTCAGGAGAAACAATACGCCAGGGAGAGGTTGGTGGCTCCGCCAGCCACCACCCCCCCCCAGTGTCAGCCTCCAGCAGCTGCTGGAGAACAAAAGAGGCTTCCCCGGCCTAACAAAAGACGTTCCCAAGAGGCGCCCCCTAAACTGGTGCGCGCCTGCAGGGGGGGGTGCTGCAGCCCCGGCCCCTCGACCGCTGCCCACCAGGTGTGGCGGGGAGGCTGCCAGCAAACACTGGAATCTTCATCCAGGACGGGGCAAATCCCTGAGGGCTCCCGAGTTGCGCTGGGAGACGGCACGCGACCCTCCTAAAGCTGCGCACGGCACTTTTATACAGGAGCAGCTGTGGGGGACGGAAGCCATGACCCCACATCTCCGGCAAGTGCTCTTCCACACGCCACATTTCCAGGCACCAAGAAACCTTGCCCTGGAAAACCCAGCCCCAGAGGGTGGTGCTTTCAGACACCCTCGCCCTCCCCCAGATTTGGGGCTGGGGTGCGTCTCTGATGTCAACCATTTCCCAGGCAGGCGTCTAGTGTAGGGGATGGCATCCCCTTGAGATGCCTCTAGATCCAGTGAGCTCCGGGTCCTCCCACCAAGCCCTGGAGACCAGGAGAGGCAGAAGCCCAACAAGAAACTTTTCCTGGGGGAGGGAGGGCAGCACAGAGAGCACACTGGGCAGTGCTCAAAGACTTGTTCCTAACTCTGTGCTCAAGATCACTCCTGGCAGGGCTCAGGACATGGAAGGGATGAGACCTGGGGCAGCCCCAAGCAAGCCAAGCACTCTCCCTGCTGGACGATCGCTCCTGCCCCCAGCAAGGAACTTTCAAAAAGTGGGTAGGAAAAAAAATAAAAATCAATAGCTGGCTTTGCGTCTCCTGGCACGTGTGCACGGGAGGAACACCTGCCCGCCCGCCGTCCAACTAGCAGCCTGTCAAAAGGAGACCCGGGAGGGACAGGCTGACCCAGCTCACCTTGACACCTGCGTCCCTGCCTCCTTGCACCCGGAAGCACTCTGGGGCGCCCCCCCCCAAGCCCTACCCCAAGACCCACTTCTCCCCGCCTCTTCTCCATCTCAGCCACTGTTGCTCCCCAAGCAGGCAGGCTCTCTAAGCCACAGCGGAAGCCACTTCGCACTCACCCCCACGCTCCTGGATGGTCTTACTCCTCCCCGTCCCCACCCACCTGAAGAGACACATGAGCGGCACGCTGCAGTACAGTGTGGGCGCTGTCTAGTGAGCGCTGCGTTGGGCACCCGTGACCTTCCAGAACGGCTCCTCCAATCCCACCCAACACCCAGGCAAACGCTAGACCCAGACCCCACCCCAGCCCTCCCATGCCTGGCCACCACCCATCTCTCCCCCATTGCCATCTGTGCCTCTGCTCGCTTTCCGACACTTATCCCCAGCTCTGACACTCAGTGCGCTGCGGGTCCTCTCGGTGTTAGGGACTTGGGGGCTCCCCCCAGCAGTGCTCGGGGCCCAGGGCATGGATGGAAAGGGGGTTGTCCCCACAGCTGCAGCGGACATTGCAGCCGCTCCTATCCCCCCAGGTCCAGGTGCCCTTTTGATCCATCTGTAAATGGACAGTCTCACCAGCTGTGTTTCTGAAGTGGAGCGACGACATCACCAAATGCACACTGTGCCCAGGATGAAAGCACGATCCCTGGCTGCCTTCACTGACAACGCCAGGGGACTTGGGAACACGGCCAGGAAGGCGCCTGTCCCGCCTGCAGTCAACGGGAGTTGGATCCCCGTCATACCATGTGGTCCCCCACCCCCACCCGCCACGCCCCCAGCACTGTCAGGTGTCATTCCCAAGTACAGAGCTACGGGTGAACACCGCTGGGTGTGGTCCCAAAACAAACCCCCAAAAGTGTAAAACGGGGCTCTGACTGCCGGAAGAACAGTGCTTCCCGGGCCCTCAGCACGCACCTGCCATTTCTTTGGGGTTCCGTCATGGGAGCTGGTCAGAGGTCACGGACACTGTCACTGTCTCTGGAGGGACAGCCACCGCCCCACTGAGCTACCCTGTTGTCTGGTGGATGGAGAGTTTGGAGACTCAGGGCAGCCTGGCACCCTGCGGTCTGAGGCAGCTGGACCCGCCCGGCCAGTGTGGCCAGCACACACCAGACTCGCCCGCCGTGGATGGCACAGCCTACATACACGTGGAAGGGGACACCCAGCTTCCCAGCCTGGCACCAGCCCCGGAGCAGTGTCCGGGAAGAGTTAGGAGGCAGGTCCACCAGTAGCAAGCTGCCCGAAGCCCCTCCCACTCTGTGGAGGTTGCAGCTGACAGGTCAGGGGCCCGGGTACCGAGACATGAAAGTCTCCCTGTGCCTCCTCTGTGCGCACCCCCATGCACAGCCTGTACCCCCCGCCTTGAGCTAGCTCTCTGGCCAGGGAGGGGCTTTCCCAGACGAGCTCGGGGGTCCCAACAGGTGAGAATCAACCATCAGCTCAGGACAAGGGCCCTTGGATGTCCCACGGCTCAAGTCCTGCAGGTGGGGTTATCCAGGGCCACCCTTGGCGGGGCTAGAGGTCTCCAGGGCTGTATCTGGCAGAGCTTGGGGGGACGTGGTGGTGCCAGGAATCAAACCTGGGTTGGGCACATGCCAGGGAGTACCACTAACCAGCCTCCAGCATCTTTCTCTCTGGGATGTATATAGATATATAGATACATATAAATTTTAAATACATTCTTGGGGACACTTCAAGGACCAGGGGCCATAGCCAACAGTTTGGGGATGTGGCGGGGCCCACATGGAGATGCGGGCTGCGTGAGGCGAGGCTGTAAGCTCAAGCTGCAGCCTGCCCTTGAGTGCAGCCTATATTACACCAGGGACCCATCTGAAACACGTTTCCCTCTGCATGTCAAGGGCGTGAAGGGGATCAACCGCTGAGACTCGAGCCAGCCTTCACCTGGCTGGAGCCTGCCAGCAGCTCTGCCCGGGTCATCGGGCAGACAGACAGAGAGGATGCAGTCAGCTTGTAGCACTCGGCCTGGGGCCCCCAGGAACGTTTCGTGGACCTGCCCTTTCCAGCACCCGAGTGCTTGGTGCTCAGTCAGTGGCTTTTCTGGAGTGCTGGCAAAGCGCCCGGCGGGGGACGGTTGCCTAATACTGCCATAATTACCATGAGAACAGCCCACGGAAGGCCGCAGAACCCAACAAGGTTCAAAGAGTGGGTTTTACATGATGAGCGATCCAGGGCACAGTTCAAAGGTAATAACGCCGGGCTGGGCAGTGGCACAGATGTAGCCCTGGGTTTGAGCCCCGACACCCCATGGTCACCCAGGCATCCTCAGGATGGACCCCACAGCACAGAGCCCATAGCCCCAGGTGTGGTCCTGAATACACCCAACACTCTGGGCCTCCAGCCTCGCCTCGCACCTGCCGGCCCCACTGCCTGAGATGTACGTGGCGGTTCCTGGACCTCTTTGGCAGCGCCTGTGAAGTGCTTGCCACAAAAAGAAAAACAAAAACAAAATTATAAGAATGGAATCAGGGAGGGAAGGCTGGAGCAATAGCACAGCGGGTAGGGCATTTGCCTTGCATGTGGCCGACCCGGGTTTGATTCCCAGCATCCCATAGGGTCCCCCAAGCACCAACAGGAATGATTCCTGAGTGCAGAGCCAGGAGTATCCCCTGTGCATTGCCAGGTGTGACCCAAAAAGCAAAAAATCAATAAAGAAAGAATGGAATCTGGAAGCCTTCAGTGTCAGCTATGCCCAGCGCCACCAGTAAGGCTCAGGTGTCCGTACTATTCCTCACGGCCTCATTAGCAGCCACAGAAGGGCACAGGAAGGAAGCGGCCGGGTTTACGTGTCAAATACACACACACATACCCCACTTTCTGGAGAACCCCTCACCCCCCAAAAGGCACACACTCCTTTCCGAGTCACAGTGAGCAAGGAGCAGGTTGGAGGGGCAGGAACTGAGCACAGCTGGAAATGCCAGAAACAGCTCGGCCAGCACTAGGCTGAGCTGAAGAGTCTCCCACACCCCCCCCCCTGCACCAAGCAATGGGCAGAGGGCAGAGCCACACCCCTACAGCTCTGTGCCCCCAGGTGCACACAGTGAGGGCCTGGCCTGCAGCTGCATACCCCTCTGCAGCCAGGGGTCCCTCGAGGGGGCTGCAGATGCATGCACTCAATTTGCAGGGCCCCGTTCCTCACAGAGCTGCACTTGCCACACTACCAGGGGGCGGGTGCCCTCTCCCTGGGCTCCAGACTATAGCTGCAAGCCTGGCCCAGCTCCTGCACCTGAGAACAAGCCCCAGGAGGTGGGGTTGGGAAGCAGGCCCTGCAGAAGAGGCTTCAGGGCCTCTTTCAGCTGTTGGCTCCAAGAGTCACTGCTGGGGTGATGTGAGGGAGCAGAGAATGCCCCGAGCATGGGGCTGGCTCCCGGAGGAGCTGACTGATGGGTTCCTCACAGGGAGTCTCAGCCCGAGTGCCAGAATAGTCTTCGGCAAGAGCAAGAGGACAACAGGAAGGGCATTTTCCATGCATGCGGCTGACCCAGATTTGACCCCCAGCACGCCACAGGGACCCCCCCCCCAAGCCCCAAAGTGATTCCTGAATGCAGGGCCAGGAGCAAGGCCCAAGCATCGCTGGGTGTGGCAGCCAAATATTTTTTAAATGTCTCTTAAGGGCGGTGCAGTGCCACCCAACAGGTCAACCTGTACCTGCGGGACGAGTGCGCGAGCACCTGATGGTGCCTTCAGGCTTCCTGATATCCCAAAATTGCTGCTGTGCCTCTGACCAGACCCCAACAACTTCGAACCAAGTTCACCAAGAAATTAAATGGCCAAAAGTTAGGTATGTGGGAGTCATGCCTACAAACCACCTCTGGCTCAGCTATACAAGCTCATGTATCAGCCTTGCTTCAGAAACCCATAAATAAATATCAAAAGAGATCAAACACCAGTCAGTTAAGTGCATTAATGGCCATGATTCAGAGACTCACAAATGAATCTCATAAGAGAGCAGCACACTGCAGAGACGTCTCCCCACCTGTGCCAGGCTGATGTCACTGGGGCACGTGGGAGGGGGGCAGGTGTGTCCCTCCGCCTGCCCCAAATGAACCCTGGCAGCGGCACCCTCCAGAACCCAATTGCTGTCAAGCTCACAGCCAACCTTCACAGGCTCGACCTGAGTCCCCCACACATGAGAATGAATCCACTTAAAAACCCAGGTATGCAGGACCAGTGACTGAAAACTCCAGGCTTCATGGAGTCAGGGATGGGCCACCTCCCGCCCTTCCGGCTCCTTGGCAGTCACAACCAGGAACTGCCTCTGGGCACCATTTCAGCGCATTAACACCATCCATCCAGAGACACAAATGAATCTTGGAAGAGAACAGCACACCACAGAGGATGCCTCTGGACCCCAAATATTTAAAAATTTTAGTATTCCAGGAGCACACAGCTGCTTTTGTGGCCATGCTACATCTATCTCATACTATTCATAACAAGCAACGCAAAATAAATTATTTAGCATCTGCCTATGAGGCAGGCTTGGGAGGTGGTGGGAAAATTTGAAATAATGGTTGCGGGGTTGGCCTTGAAATATTGAATGGAAGTAATGAAAACAAGATTTACAAATTTAAAAAACATCTCTTAGGGAATGGAGCAATAGTATACATTGGGTGGGGCGTTTGCCTTGCACACAGCTGACCTGAACTCAATCCCCGCATCCCAAAGGGTCCCCTGAGCACCACTAGGAGTGATTCTTGAGTGCAGACCAGGAGGAAGGCCTGAGCACTACCCAATATGTCCCCAAAGCAAACAAACACAAGCCTGCTTTGCTCTAACACCCCCACCTGCCCTGCAATCCCTGGCCAGCCTCCTCAGCTCTTCCCTCCCACATCCGGGAGTGCCGTGGAGCCTTGCAGGCTGCTTTAACACCATCCTCAGATGCCAGACACAGACATCTTCTGTCTGTGGGCCGAGCACGTGGGTGTTGGGGGACGGGCCACCGCACTGCTGGACTCTGTCTGTGTGAGGAAGGCATGCTCTTTCTCATTCCAAATTTCTTTGTTTTGGTTCTTGTTTTAGAGGCCACAGCTGCTGGTGCTTAGGATCTACAAGGAGTCTCAGCCAGATGCCCAGCGAGGTCGCGGAAGGAACACTGGGTCCTGGATGGAGACAGCAGGCTCTGGCCCAGTGAGCCCCTTCCCTCTGTTCCACCACGCCTCGCCAGGTCTTTCCTTTGACACACACACATACACACCCCTTCAGCTGTACTTCGCCAACAGGTGTTATCTGCAGCACCAAACTGCAACCCAGGGTCTCACCACGCCTCGCCAGGTCTTTCCTTACACACACACACACACACACACACACACACACCTTTAGCTGGATTTCACCAACAGGTGTTATCTGCAGCACCAGGCTACGACCCAAGGTCTCACGTGGCCAAGACCACAGGCCCGCGAGAGAGCCACATCCACAGCCCCCTATGGACCTCTCTGCACCCTCGTCCACGCCCAGAGGTGGCCAGCAGTGCAGGGCCTCATTCTGCACCGGAGCCTGGTTGTCGCAGCCTCGCACCGGGGGCTGAGGTGAGAGTCTGCCGTGCAGGTTCCAGTCAGGGCTGGTGGCAGATGCTCCCCAGCCCCCATGCTCACATCTGGTTGCACACTGCGGGAACAGCAATGCTAAAGGATTTGGGGGGAAACATCTTCCTTGGGGAAGGGCCACATGCCTCGCCGAGTTCCATTGGGCCTTGCCACTGGCAGCGCAGGCACAGGACAGGCCCCAGGGCCACTGGGGGGTGTGCAGATGAGGGGCACAGACCCACCTGGGACACAGTCACCAGCAGGTAGGCAGCGTGGCCGCGCCACAGGGTGTGGGCAGGGCTGCAAGACAATGCACCAAGAAAGAAAGCAGGGAGGCCAGCACGAGAAACAGCACAGCAGGGAGGCCGCCAGCCTTGCACACACGGCCAATCCAGGTCCGATCCTCAGCATCCCGTATGTACCGCCAGGGGTAATTCTTGAATGCAGAGCCAGGAGTCAAGCCTGAGCATCTGCAGGTGAGGCCCAAAAACAACCAAACAAACAAAAGAGGCAAGCATGGGGCACGCACCTCCTCCCCCCAGATCTTTCAAGGAGTGACAGACCCTGCTTTCAAGATAGAAGTCAGACAGACAGTATAGTACAGAGCAGGGGTCACTTCTGGTCACATGGGCTCCCCTGAGCCCTGCCAGGAGGGAGCCCTGAGCACAGACCCAGGAGTCAGCCCTGACCCCCACCAGGAGAGGCTCAAATGCGGGCAGTGCAGGGGCCGTGCTACAGGGGTGGGCACCGACAAGCGGGCCCCTGACTGCAGGATGAGTGAGCTGGGGACCACCCCATCCACCATCGTGTCCCCTCCACCACCACCCTGCGCCAGCCCGCCGGCCACCCCAGTTCTCCTATTCCACGTTAGGGGCCCCTGCCGGGAGGGGTTCAGCATAGCTCTCAGACCCCGAAGGACACGGAACAGGGACCTGAGCAGCGAACAGGGACCCAGGAGCTATTTCTGCCACAGACCCTAGGAGGTGGGGGTGCTGGTGTCCCCTGATCTGGACGCAGCTCCTGTCCCCGGAGTGGGGTCAGTGGTGCCCTCGGGCACCAGCAGTTGTCTGAATGCATAGCACGGGGCTAGCCCGACCGCTCACTCACTCACCCCGTAATCGAGGCCCTGGGCAGAGTCAGCGCTTGGCATCCCTTGCCAGGGTGGAAACCAGCAGAGACGCACCTATGGGGCCTGACCCCGACAGGGTCCCCTTTCGGAGGCGCTCCGGGACCGTCTGGGAAGAACAGGCTGCGTCCAGCTGCCGCTGGCATCTGGAGCCCCAGGGACAGCCCCCGCCAATGCAGTCTGGCCCACAGACGGCCCCCGCCCCCACAGCCCCCGAGAAAGGCCCTTTCATTCAGCTGCATGCTGCCCCTCCCCCCGCACCCACGCCGCCGGCACACAGACCCTCAGTGTCGGCCAAAACACAGGGGCCTTCTCCGGAACCCCGGATGCTTCTCCCGGGCAGGACCCCGCAGCCGGTCACACTGGCCACCACAATGCCACCACGATGCCCCACTGCCCTCGGGGAGTCCAACCACAGGCCCCCCCACAAACGCTTATCGACCAAGCGCCCGGCACACACCCACCCCTCACCACGCCCCGTGGGGACGCTGTGGGCATCTCTTACCTGGGTGAGGGCTGGCACTCCTCGGGCTGGACAGCAGCGGCAGGAGCGTCTCCTGGTGGCGGCACCGCATCCTCCACGGTCAGTTCCTGGGAAGGCAGGGCCAGGGGCCATGAACGCAGCCACGACACTGGGCCTGTGGACCCCAGCTCTCCCTGCACCCACTGCAGCCCCGTCACTCCCCGAGGAGGCCCTACACCAGCCTACACAGGGCTCTACCCAGCGGCCCTAGCCAGTGCCCAGCCCGGGGCACCCTGCTAAGGGCGCATTTTGCGTCAGGAGCCGGAACCCGGAGTCCAGCCGGGTCTTGTGAAAAGACAGCCCAGCTGGGGAGACTTCCCTCTGCTCTAAAATACAGCTGCCCACGTCCGAGAGGCGGGGAAGGGACCAAAGGCAGGGGGCAGGGGAGAGGGAAAGGGGGAGAGGACAGCCAGAAGGCAAAGCAGTAAAGATGAGAAGGCGAGCACGCCAGGAAAAGCAGGAGAGGGCGTGGGGGCGGGAAAGGGAGGGATTCAGCCTGTCAATTGTTCTGATGTGTTTGGGTTTTTTGTTTGTTTTTGTTTTTGTTTTTTGGGTTTTTTTTTTTTTTGCAGCACTGGAGCGTGAACCCAGGACCACAAGGTTACTTGCAGATGGTCCCACCCCTGAGGTACAGCCCTGGCCTGTCTGCCAACTTAAAAAAGATACAAAAGACTGGGGCTGGAGCAATAGCACAGCGGGTATGGCGTTTGCCTTGCACGTGGCCGACCCAGCTTTGATTCCCAGCATCCCATAGGGTCCCCTGAGCATCACCAGGAGTAATTCCTGAGTGCAGAGCCAGGAGGAACCCCTGTGCATCACAGGGAGTGACCCAAAAAGCAAAAAAATAAAATACAAAAGACATAGTTTTGTGGAAAGTGAAGGTGAAAACTGTTACTAGAAGGGCAGGAGTTACACAGCGCAGCAGGGAGGGGCTATCCTTGCACGTGGCCAAGTTGGCTCCCCACCACCCCACCGGGTCCCAGGAGCCCGGCCAGGAGTGATCCCTGAGCACCACCACGTGTGGCCAAAACACAAAACCAAAATAATGACTTACTAAAAAATAGATTAAAAATAAATAATAGATTATCTCTAAAAAAATAAAAGTGGGAACGTGGGCTGGACAGACGATAGTTAAAATGAGCCCGGCCAACACTCCCCACCCAGGGCAAGCCGTGAGCACCCCACAGCACTGCTGGGTGAGGCCCAAAACAGGAAAAAGAAACACGAGTGGGAGGAGCAGGGGGGAGGGGAGGAGAGGAGACAGAAGAAGGAGGGTCAGGGGAAGAGAACGAGGAGGAGGAGGAAGGGAGGAGCAGGGAGGGGGAGGAGAGAAGGGGAGGGGAGGCCCGGGCAGCTGTGGCCATGCTGAGGTCTGGCCAAGCACGCAGGCAGCCATCAAAAGGGACTGTTCCCACACTGTGGCAGACGTGACACTCCTCAGTCACATGGCCTGGTGTCACAGCAGTGCTGCTGGCCTACATATGTCTGTGTGTGTTCTGTGTGCATGTGCGGGTGTGTGCACGTTTGTGTGTGTGTGTGTGTGTGTGTGTGTGTGTGAGACCATGTCTGTGTGCATGTGTGTATGAGTCTGTGCTGGATACACGCATGTGTGTAAGTGCATGTGTGTATGCATGTGGGTGGGTGTGCTGCGTGCGTGTGTACGCACGTGTGCTATGTGCATGTGCATCTATGTGTGCTGTGTATCTACGTGTGTTGTGCATACGTGCAAGTACATGCGTGTGTGTGCAAGCGGCTGCGCGGCCATCCTACCTGCCTGTGGAGCTCAGAGGAGGGCGAGGAGCGGGACCTGGTGTGCTGGTAGTGGGCCCTGTCCTGTGGCTCCAGACCCACGTCCAGGATGTCGTCGACCGAGTGGCAGCGCCCGGCCCCCCTGCTGTCCACGGCTTTCCTGGGCAGCCTCCAGGATGCCTGGTACTCTGCGAAGGTGCCGAGTCGGTCGGGCCGCTGCCATCCGTCCCGCTGGCCAGTGTCCTGGGTCCCGGCAGCACTCCCCATGCTGGAAGCGGCCCGGCCGCCCACCGGCAGCCCGAGCTCTGGGCCTTGCGTGGACAAGCTCAGGGCCTTGCGTGGCCCAGCCACCACCTTCTCCCGCGGCAGCCCCGAGCCAGGCAGCCTGTGCCCAGGTTGCTGGGGAACGGCCTTGCTGGTCTCCTCAAAGAACTTCCACCTGTCGGCAAAGCTGCCCACGGCGTTCTGGCTGGGGGCCGGGCAGTGCGGGCCGAGGGCCCCGGCGGGTAGCCCCACCTCGTGCATCTTGTCGGGTTCCGAGTAGGACCGGAGCTTCTGCTGCGCGCTGAAGCGCCTTCGGCCCCCGATGCGAGCCACGGAGGGGGCGGGGGGCGGGGGTGGCCCGAGTTGTGTGGGCTCCCAGGCGTGGGGCGCAGCAGGCCGCTGGGAGGGTACGCCACGCTCTTCATGCCTGGGAGCGTCCGCCAGGCTGGGGTCCAGGTCCCGGCGTCTGAAGGACGTGGCCGTGAGCACCCGTGCCTGAGCCTCCTTCACGTGCTCTTGGTAGCTGCCCCCAACGGCGGCCACGGTGCCCGCCGGCCCTCCCGGCTGGGCCTGCCAGTTGCAGTCCCTGCCGCCATCGGCGCTGGCGGGCTCCGGCTCGTCCTCACCGCCACCCAGGGCCACGGTGCTGCGGCTCTTCTGCAGTCGGGCGCGGCGCAGCTGGATCTCGTTCCTCAGCGTGGTGGCGAAGCGGTCACTGCGACGCAGGGGCCGGCCCGGCGGGCTCTCGCCGGCCGCCTCCACGGGGTTCTCCGTGCCGACCCAGTGTCCAGCCTCAGCCCCTTCCTCTCGGGATAATGAATGCAGCAGGGGCGTGTGGGATGGGCACAGCCCGCCGCCCCCCACGTCCATCTTGGTCCCCGCCCAGTCCACGCAGCCAGCTCTCGGTGGGCCATCGAGGGTTCGGGGCCAGGCCTCACCACACCGGTCCTGCCCCAGGGCCCTTTCTTCATCCTGGACACGCCGAGGGTGCTGAGGAGGGTGGTATGCGGGGCTGGGACCCCCGGCCTGGGCAGTGGTGTGCTGATCCCCATGCCAGGCTGGGCCCTGGGCAGCTCCCTGCGGGCAGTGTCTGCTAGCCACACAGTAATAGGGGGCCTGCCCGGCCGCCTCCGGCCTCTGCCTGCTGGCCCCTGTGGCGCGGAGCTGCGCAGGGGCCTCCTGGAAGCGCTCGGCGCAGTTCCTCAGCCACGGCGCCTCGCGGACAACCTGTTGGAAGACGGGGGTCTGGTTCCTGCCATCCCGCGGGGGCTGGCCCCCAGGTGGTGGCAAAGGTACGTCCGAGGAGATTGACGAGGCTGGGAGCTGGCCGAGGCCGGCAGACACCAGGCTGCAGGATGGCCAGCCACCCTCCACGTGGCCGTCGGAGCCCCCGGTTCTCAGGCCATCGCTAGGGCGCCCCACCTTCCCGGGGCTGCTCACCGGCTCGTGGCTCTTGGTAGCGGCAAAGCTGTCAGAGCGCAGTGGGGGCAGCGGTGGTGGGGACACGGGGGTCGCCTTCTTCTCAGGCACATGCCACACCGGCCCGAAACTGGAGCGGGCAGTGGCGGCGGGCAGCGGCCTGGGTTCAGGACTGCCACGGCCAGTGCCAGGCACCCGGGCGGGGAAGGAGCCTGGCCTCTCGTCCAGGCCCGCGGCCTCCCCGGCACGGCTGCCCAGCTTTGAGGCCTCCCAGAGCCCGACCTTGTAGAGCAGGTTGTCGGCAGATGAAGCGTCAGCCCTGGGCAGCGTGGGGTCGGGCGTGCCAGAGCCGGTGGACAGGGAGCCGTATGCTGAGTCGCGCATGCCCGGCCCGCCCAGCTGCTCAATGCTGCTGCTCGACTTGGCGGCCGAGAGGCGCCCGGGCTGCGCACGCTGGTCCAGGCTGTCGACGCTCCCCAAGGATCTGAAGGGGCCTGACGTGCGCTGCAGGGCCCGTGGGTCCCAGGTGTCCAGCAGGTCACAGGAGGATGAGCTAGGACAGGAGAGACGGGCACCGTGAGCCCCCAGAATCAAGGCCCCTGGCGTGGCGCGGCTCATGCTGGGCCCTCGTCTCTATGCCCAGAAAACGACAGAGGCTGTGGTCTGAGAATGTCCTGGGCCCACAGGACACAGAACGACTCTAACGCGGGGAGACGAGACGGGGAGTTGGGGTCCAGCCACAGGCCGCATGGGGACCCAGCGTTCACGCCTGCCAGGAGAACCAACTAGCCCCTGGCACAGTGTTTAGTGCCCTCCAGTGTTTAGGGCTGCCGTGGGGAGGAGAGGTCCCTGGCATGTCTGAGCCGCCCCTGGATGGATCAAGGTCAGCCGTGGGGCCTCAGAAGGCCACACGCACCTGAGCTGGCCCTTTGTGTCCAGGGCTGCATGGGGTCTGACTGGGCCCCACAACACCTGAGCTGGTTCTGCTGTGTCCAGCGCTGCCGTGGGGTCTGACAAGGCCACCACACACCTGAGCTGGCCCCTGCTGTGTCCAGAGCTGCCATGGGGTCCAACAGGCCCCCCCCACACTTTTGCTATCCCTTGGTGTTCCCAAGTCTTCCTTGGGGTGTGACCACCTCACCCCCCTTCACATCCGAAATGTCCCCTGCTCTGTCCAGGGCTGCCGTAGGGTCTGACCGGGACCCCGATACCTGAGCTAGTCCCTGCTGTGTCCAGGACTGCCATGGGGTCCAACGGCCCCCCCACACCTTTGCTGTCCCTTGCTGTATCCAAGTCTGCCCTGGGGTCTGACCACCCCACCCCCCTTCACATCCAAAATGTCCCGTGTCCAGGGCTGCCCTGGGGTCTGACTGGGTTCCCATCTCTACACAATGAGCTGTCCCTAGTTCTGTCCTGTGAACCCAGGGTCAGACCAGCCCTGGTTCCCTTTTGTGTCCAGGGCTGCTGTGGGGTGTGAGCTGGTCCCCAACATCTCTGAGCTGTCCCCTACTGTATCCAGCGCCACGGGGTATAATCAGGCCCCTCACCACTGAGCTGGCCCATCGTGTCCAGGCCTTCCGTGGGGTCTAACCTGGCCCCCGAAGCCTGATAAGCCCACTGCTGTGTTTGTTCTCTTCATGCAGGGATTATCACACCCTTTGACTTGGTCTGAAATATGCTTCAGTTGGTAATTCCTAGTAGGAAACCTAATTTGAACGAGTGTCCTAACGGCAGCTGTTTCGGGTGCACGGGGCACAAGATGAGGATCATCTTCCAGCACCCCAGCTTTCCCCACAAGGTCAGAGGTACAGTGCTTCGTATTACTGCGACAGCCACTGGGTGATATAATTTGCTTTTTCTTCAGCAAGGGCTTTTGCGAGAGAACATTAGAACTGACCTCCAAATCTGACTGGCCATTTGCTGGTAAAATTCGTGACCTTGGGGTTGCTGAGATCTCTGGACGTATCTGCTGGATTCTGTGTCACAGCCTGAACGGCCAGTAGACCTGCCAAGCCCTGCAAGGCCGCCAGAACCTCTGGGTCACCGAGTGTCTCAGTGAGATGGGGCACTCCTGCCATTGCAGGCATCCTCAAGAAAAGGCACCCCAGGCTTCCCCAGGAAGGCACTGGGGCAGAGCCCACTGCGCGCTGGGCCCGGCTTCCTCCTTGCTGGGCCCTCAAGGCCGCCATGGGGTCTGCCCAGGCCCCAACATACCTGAGCTGATGCCTGTTGTGTCCAGGGCTGCTGCGGGCTCTAACCAGGCCCTCCCCACACACACCTGAACTGTCCCCTGCTGTGTCCAGGGCTTCCCTGGGGTCTGATCAGGTGCTAGGAATGCCTGAACTGTCCACCACTGTGTCCAGGTTGTGGGGTCTAACCAGACCCTTGTACATCTGAGATGGTCCCTGCTATTTCCAGCATGGTACTGACCAGACGCCCTGCACACCTCGGGTGTCACCTGTTGTGTCCAGGGCTGCTGTGGTGTCTGACTGGGCCCCTGGCACAGTTCATCTGTCTCTTGCTTTGTCCAAGGCTGCTGCAGGGGCTGGCCTGCCACTGTCCCCATGCCCCACCCCCGGGAAACCTGAGCTGTCCCCATTATGTCCAGGGCTGCGCTGGGGGCTGACCCAGCCCTCCTTACACCTGAGCTGTCCCCTTTTGTGTCCAGGGTGCCCTGGGGTCTGACCAGACCCTTCATACACCTGAGCTGCCCCCTGCTGCGTCCAGGTCTGCGGGGGGTTCTGTGCTGTCCCCTGGTGTGCCCACGGCTGCCGTGGGGTCTAACCAGACTCCCAATGCATCTGGGCTGTCCCCTGTTGTGGCGGCCTTGGAGTCAGTCTGGCCTCCCAACACGACTGAGCTGTCCCTTGTGTCCTGGGCTGCTGTAGGGTCTGACCAGTTCCCCACAGACCTTAGCGAGCCCCTCCTGTGTCCTGGGCCGCCGTGGGGCCTGTCTGGGGCCCCGGCACACCTGAGCTGTTTTCTCTCTGTCCAGAGCTGCCCTGGGTCACACTAGGCGCCTCCACACCTGAGATGTGGCCTGCTGTGCTCTCGGCCTGCATGGTCTGTCCATGTCTCTGCAACTGAGCTGTCCCCGCTGTGTCAGGAATGACGCGGGGTCCTGGCCCCCTGCATACTTCAGCTAACCCGTTCTTTCCAGGGCTGCCGTGGGCTCTGACCACCCCAGCCATTCCCTGTCATGTCCAGGGCTCCCGTGGGTCTGACCCAGCCCCCTTCGTCCCACGACACCAAACTGTCCCCGGTTGCATCCATGTCCATGGAGTCTGACCAGGACCCTTCCATGTCTTAGCTGTCCCCAGCTACTTCCACTGGGGGTCTGACCAGGCCCGTGCACACCTGAGCTGTCCCCTCTCTGCCTGCTGCCGTGGGTCCTGACCAGGCCCCCTGTACATCTTAACTGTCCCTGGCTACTTCAGCGTGGGATCTGATGGTGCCCCTACAACTGAGCTGTCCTGTTGGGGCCAGGGCTGCCGTGGGGTCCATCGAGTCCCCCTTATGCCTAACCTGTCCCTTATTGTGTCCAGGGCTGCTGTGGGGTCTCACCAGGCCCCCACACATCAGAGCTGTCCCCTGCTGGGTCCAGGGCTGCTGTCCGGTTTGATGAAGTCCACTGGACACCTGTGCTGTCCCATAAGTGTCCAGCGCTACCTTGAGGGCAGCCTGGGCCCCCAGCCCCAATGAGCTGTCCCCTGCTGTATCCTGGGCTGTCCGAAGTTCTGCCCGGGACCCCGGCACACCTTGGCTGACCCCTGTTCTGTCCACTGCTGGGATTCTGACCAGGACCCGCATATATGAGCTGTCCCCAGCTACTACCAGCCGGCAGTCTGACCAGCCCCCACCCCGCACCCCAGAGCTGTCCCCTAGGATGTCTGAGGCTACCATGGAGAGATGTCCTGGGTCTGACCCGTCCCCCTACACCTGAGCTGACCCATACTGTGCTAGGGCGCCATGGGGTCTGAGCCGGCAGCCACACACCCCACGCCAGCCTGGCCCATGTGGCCACGCTCAGGGTGGGCGGGGAGCAGGCCGGGCTGGAAAATAGACATCAGGGCCCCAAAAGGACGCATGCACAGCCCCTGGACCCCTGAGTCCTACCAGGACCTGGACGGGCCCATCGCCAGCCCGCAGACATCCAGGGGCAATAAGGCAGGCAAAAGGGGACAGGGCTGGGCATGTGGACACAGTGTCTCTGTCACGGAACTGTGACTGCCCGAGGGAGAGACACTGGTGGTCTCTGCTAAAGACCCCCAGGGGTCCACAGGCCACTGTCCCCTGAGTCCTTTTAAGAGGCGCTAATTGGCCATTGCCCTTCCCTCCCTCCACAGTCCCTGCGCGGCCAAGGCTTGGGGCCAATGGCTCCACTCAAAGCGCCGTGAGCAGCGAGGGGGGAGCCTGGCAGCCCTGGCAGTCCAGAGGGTCCCCATAGCACGGCCAGGACTGAGCCCAGAGTGCAGAGCGAGGAGGAACCCCCTCAGCATCCAAATCAAGCAAACCGAAGTAAACACCAACCCCCAAAAAGGTTTCATTAGTCTCACACACACACACACACACACACACACACACACATACAGACACAAAGACACACCCATACTAAGACACAGACACACACATATAGACACAGACACACAGAGACTCATACAGACACACCCACACAGAGACATAGATACACACACAGACATTCTGACACTGAGACAGAGACACAGACACACAGAGACAGACACACAAAAGACACACAGACACAACTACACACACAGTCACACAAAACACACACACAGACACTCCCAAACAGAGACACAGAGATACAGAGATGCACAGAGACAGACACACAGAGACACACACAGAGAAGAGACACACAAATGACACACACGAACAGAAACACATTTGAGTGTTCTTGGCTGTGTCCACCGCTCCAGGCCCCGGAGACTGCCCACATCCTGTCCTAAAGGGGCCCCTCCGGCAGCGAGCCTTGCGCTCCCTCCGAGCCCCCCAGCCCTGTGACCCCTGCCCGACCTGGCCCGGCAGGAAGGGCCTCGCGCCTACCTGGCATGGTGCCGGCTGTGCCAGGACGGACCGGCAGAGGCGGAGCTGGCCACCGGCGTGGCTGGGTCAGGCTGGCTGTCGCAGAACTTGGTGGCATGCCAGGAGTGGGGCCTCCAGCCGAGCTCACTGCTCCTGCAAAGGCAGTGGCAGGAGCTGAGGCTTCCCCAGCAGAAAGGCCCCTGGGGACGGGAGTGCGTCCCCACTGCCCCGACCTGTGTGCCTCTCTGGATGGGACCAGCAGGCAGACCGGCTCCTGGCGGCCCACACAAGCCAGCCACGGGTCAGGATGCCCCAGGACGCCCCAGCCTGGCGAGTGCACAAGGCAAGGCCTACCACCGGGCATCCCAGGGTCCCTGGCCCCGAGGCTGCGCGCTCTCGGCTGCACAGCCCAGCCCCCCTGCCCACAGCCGAGCGCGGGAAGCTCAGCACCAGGCGTCAGCGCCAGGGCACAACCGGGAAGCAGAGGCACACGCACTCACACAGACGCCCCGTCTCCAACACACACACACACACACACACACACACACACACGCGCGCGCCTCCAATACACACAGACACCCCGCCTCAACATACACATATCCAACATACACATACCCAACACACAGACAACCCGCCTCCAACACACACACCCTACACACACAGACGCCCTGCCTCCAACACACACACAGCCTGCCTGCAACACACACACCCTATACAAACACCCCGCCTCCAACATACACACAGACAGCCTGCCTGCAACACACAAACACCCCGCCTCCAACACACACACCCCCACGCACAGACACCCCGCCTCCAACACACACACACACTGCCTCCAACACACCCACACCCACAGATACTCCGCCTCCAACACACACCCCGCCTCCAACACACAGACACCCCGCCTCCAACACACCCACACCCACACAGACACCCCGCCTCCAACACACACACACACCACCTCCACAACAGACACACCCACACCCCCACACATCCCTGCCTCTAACACACACACTCTCTCTTACATAGGCATACACAGACAAACCAGACACCTCCCTCCAACACACACACACACACACACACACTGTGACACACACTCAGAGACACGGTCTCCAACACATACATGCACACACTCTCACAGACACACCCTCTACAACATACACACACTCAGACTGACTACTCTCACAAAGACTCACACACACATACTCTCATACAGACACCCCCATCCAACAGACACACACACTTACCGACTCACACATACCCTTCCGACACCCCCTCCACACACACACACACTCTTCACAGATCGAGAAAGCTCTCTCCAACACACACACAGACACACACTCTCTCACACACGCACACACTCCGACTTCCAGACACTGCCCTCCAACTGAACACACAGAAAAACACACATGCACGATCATACTGTTACCAAGACTCAT
>JAOXYA010113383.1:0-10610 GCA_028565675.1 Sorex palustris | reverse complement strand
ATCTCCATTGTGAGACTTGTTGTTACTGTGTTTGGCATATTGAATACTTCACGGGTAGCTTGCCAGGCTTTGCTGTGGGGGCAAGATACTCTCAGTAGCTTGCTAGACTCTCCGAGAGGGGCAGAGGAATCGAATCTGAGTTGGCCAGGTCGGCCGCATGCAAGGCAAACACCCTACCTGCTGTGCTCTCGCTACTATGACTACTGGGTTATAAATGTGCTTAGACCTTTAGTAAAACGTTAAGGATATATTCTTTGTTAGTTTTTTTTTTGGTATTTATTATTATTAGAAAAACTAGTTTAGGGACCAGAGCAATAGAAGTGGGTAGGACACTTATCTTGCACATGATTGGCTGGGGTTTGATCCCTGGAACCCCATATGGTTTCCTGAGCAACACCAGGAATAATCCCTGAACATAGAGCCAGGAGTAAGGTCAGAGCACTGCCTGGTATGGCACCAAAACCAAAAGTGAAAAAAAAAACCAAAAACCAACAATAAGAAAAACCCCTCCAGTTCATACTCAACTTTCTTAATTTGTATCTTGAATTTTTGTTTCACAACTTCTCTTTGAGGGCCAGAGAGTTGGTACAATGACTAGAGCGTTTGCCTTGTGCAAGACTGACCCAGGTTCGATCCTTGGAATCCCATATGATCCCTTGAGCACCATCAGGAATGATTCCTTAGTGCAGAGCCAGGAGTAATGTTACCTCTGAGCATTGCTGGAGGTTTGTGGCCTAAAAACCATCCAACCAAACAAGGATCCCAGAACCCTTCTCTTTGAAGTTGAAAAATCTAATAATAATGGGACATTTTGGTACATATGAGTTTTATCAATATATAGTAGTAAAACTACTACATAGTTTAAAATTTAGGGTGTGGGAGAAGGGTGAGCCACTCTCAGGAGGTGCTTGGGGACCGTTCCAGACTTTGTTCTCAGGGGTTATTCTCTGTAGTGCTTGGGTGACCTTGTGTGGTGCAAGCACCACAAACCCTGTTCTGTCTCACTGATCCCGATTTAATACTGTTTTTTTGAGCCACATCTGGGAGTGCTCAGGGTTTACTCCTGACTCTGTGCTGAGGGATCACTCGCCTGTCAGGCCTTGGGGCACCATATGTGGTGCTGGGAATTGAACTCCAGTAGGCTGGATGCAGGACAAGTGCCCTTCCTATTGTCCTATTCCTCTGACATCCCTTCCTCTCCCAACTTTAAGATTTATTTTTTGCCCACTGGTTAAATTCCAGTAAGGAATATACTGACTGTCTATAGTTTTGTTTGCTTTAGCTATTCATTCTTTATGTTAATCACAGCCCAGTTTGGTACAGTTTATATAGTTTGAATTTCTAGAAATAATTTTTTTACTTTGTCCCTTTAAAAATGCAACACTTTACACAATTCTTAAGTCCTTTAATAAAAAGGTAGAGATAGTTTTCATTCCTGTTCTCTTACTATTTATTTTATTAGTTTTTAATTTCTTGGTATCTTTGAATCTTTTTTGTTTGTTTGTTTTGCTTTTTGGGTTACACCCAGCGATGCTCAGGGATTCCTCTTGGCTCATGCACTTAGGAATCACTCCTAGCGGTGCTCGGGGGACCAGATGGGATGCTGGGGATCGAATCCGGGTCGGCTGCGTGCAAGGCAAATGCCCTACCCGCTGTGCTACCTCTCCAGCCCCACCCCCCTTTTTAATACCAGAAAAAGAAGACAGTAACATAGAGACCAAGCTGCTCTATGGATTATAAGTGTCAGAGGGTTACCCACAGATTCCTTTTTTCCCCCTCTTTGTGCAAAGAACTGATAAGTTCTTTGTCACTGGCTTTATTGGAAAATAGTGAGAAAAGATGTCGAAACCCAGGTTGTATGGGCAGAAGTTCTTGCTTTTCCCTTCACCTGGGCGTAAGTGCATCCCTCTGCCCCCATGGATCAGCGTGAGCATTTAAAATGATTCTCTTCCTTGTAACAGAAACTCAATTTAAAGAGACTTTATGGAAAGAATAGTTATTAGCTGGAAGCCTGGATGCACAAATGTTTAGAACCGCTTAACTGAGTGTTCAGCAGCATCACTGGACTCTTTTTGTCCTCCTCATCAAGGCTGGTTCTCCCATGGTCCTTCAGCGGTCACTGTGACTCAGGTGCAGAGAGCAAAGCCTTCTTTCTCATGGGTGGAAAGCAATTCACTGCAGAGCGGAGGGATATTTGTCTGCAGGGAGGGAGGTGGGGGTACCCTCAGCACAGGAACCCCTGGAGGGACACGGCAGAGTTGACCAGGAGAGGTCATTGAGGTCACAAGCTCAACTTTCTGGGCTTGGCTGCATCACTAGAGTTTGCCAAGTGGAAGCAAGAGGGAATCTTGTGTCTCTGCAGTGACCAGTCAAAAATGACCCCATGGAGGAGGTATTGGATGGACAAGCCCCCTGGAAGGAAAGGGGCTCTCAGAGGTGTACGCAGTGCTCACTACAGACATGTTCTTTTGTGAACAAGTGGGTATTTTCAGACCTCCACTGTCCCCTCAGACTGGCTTTGCTGCTGGTATTCATTCCCAAAGCACCTATTGATAAAAAGACCGTAGAGTTGCTGGGTCAGCTTCAGTGAAACTGCGGGCTGGGGAGAGCCTGTGTTTCCTGATCACAGTGGCTGCTCTGAGGAAGGAGATGGAATCCGATACATTAGCCAGGAGGACAGCAGGGAGGAGGAAGCAGGATATGGTCCCGGGAGGTCAGTGCTGCTGAGCAATAGGAGGCCCTCCTGGAGAGACACATCTAGAAACATTTGCTTTCTTCAGTGCTCGCGGCAGATCGGACCCAGCCCAGACTTCAGTGACAGGCTGTGGTTTCAGTGGTGATATGGGCAAGTAGATGTTTTCCATACCGTTGCTCCCTTCAGAAATCAAGGGGGGGTGGATCTGTCTTGACTGACTCATGCCTGACTCTGAAGCAACCCTGCTCCAGTGACTCAACTCCTTGCTGGAATGCATCTATGGGATGAATTAAGAAGACTTGTGGGATTTCTGGAACTCAGAAGAGGTCTGAGTAGTCATTAATTGTCCTCTGGATCTTTTCTTGCTGTTCCACATCCCAGGTGGGGTTTGCTTCCATCACAAAGTCTATTTTGGAACTGGAGGGAGTCAGAGCCCCTTCCTCCCAGGTGAGTCCCAGCAGCTTCCAGACCCGATCTACCCCATATTAAAGACCCACACCATAGCACCTGGAGCACACAGCTGCTTGCACGGCTCCTCAATTCATCTACTTAACAAATTACTGTTGCTCATAGTTATTCTTCTTGTCATTCTGTGAGGACCAGCAGAGGAGACAGAGAGCAACTTCAGTTTAATCCTTCAGCATCTTCCAGGAGGGTTAACTACAAAGACTCACTCCCAGCACAGCAGGAACACTAGAAAACCAATGGGGAAAATGCACAGAAGCCCGCCAAGCTCAATGCACAAAAACAATATCACTGAAGACATAAACAACACCAGTAAATCCTCAGACAGTGTCTTTAGTGACACTATGATGAGGATGTTCAATGAGGTCAAAGAAATGATAGGACAGGTAGTCAGCAAGGCACAAGAAAATATGAGAGTCAAAATGAAAAAAAAAACTACTAGAGTAGAAATAAAGGAAATAAAGAACATGGTAAGTGATATAAAAGGTCAATAGAAGCTCTGGACAGCTTGATCAGATTGACAGAGCCCATCAAAGGATAGAGGAGCTCCAAAATGAGAAGGAGGATACTTCTAGGAAAGAGTGGAAGGTGGAAAATAGTCTGAAAAGAAATGAACAGCATATCAGAGAACTATGGATGAGTTCAAAGGAAGCTATGTTAGAATAGAATCATTGTAGTCACTGAAGAACAGGAAGGCAGATGTGATAAAGAAACACTATTTAAAGAAGTCATTGATAAGAACTTACCAGAGTAGAAGAAAACTGGCACTGAGATCCAAGAGACCCAAGGCACAACTATACTCAAAATGGCAAAATCCAAATATAGAGACAGAATATTGAGTACAGCAGGATCAAAAAAGAACTTACATACAAAGGAAAGTCCATTAGATATACAGTGGATCTATCAAATGAGACTTTACAAGCCACAAGAATATGGAAAGATATAATACAAAAACTCAATGGAATGAACACCTCACCAAAAATACTCTATCTAGCTAGATTATCATTCAGATTTGAAGGAACTATACAGGCAACAGTTTAGGGAATTTTTAGACTTGAAATCAGCAAAAAAGTGTCAAAAGAGCTCCTTTAAAAGACAGGAGAGGGGCTGTGATAACACAGTGGGTAGGGCATTTGCCTTGCACGTGGCTGACCCCTGTTTGATTCCCAGCATCCCATATGGTCCCCCGAGCACTGCCAGGAGTAATTCCTCAGTGCATGAGCCAGGAGTAACCCCTTGCCAGGTGTGACCCAAAAAGCAAAAAATTTCCCTTCACGTGGCATTGAGTATGGTACTCACTGATGGTGCATACGGTTATCCCCCTACTAGTTTAAGAAAGGTTAAAAACATATATCAATTAACAACCACAAAATTGACTTTAATTGAGTTATTTTCTAATAATTATATTTGTCATTTCTTTTAGTCTTTTTGGACCAACTAACATAAAAATGTTTGTTATATGCCTTGTCAAGGAGGCAGGTTGGAGGGTGGGAGAGAACCTGGAGATATTGGTGGAGGGACAAGGATATTGGTGGTGGAACATTATATGCCAGGAACAACTCTATCGTGAACAGCTTTGTAAATCATGGTGCCCCAATAAATATTCCTGAAAAAAGAGAGAAATAAATTTACCTCTTTGGGGCACACAGACCCCTTCACTTTGTGAGGCAAAAGCACAAGTATTGTTCCAGCCAATCAGTGGTGAGAGAGGCTGCCTTCTACTAGTGGGAACAGACTCTACAGTGTGTAAGAAAACATCTCTAGGGGCTGAAGGGAGAGTATTGGGTCTAAGACACTTGCCTTGCCTATGGTCAACCAGGTTTAAATTCCCCATACCCATCAACCCCCAAGCCCTGCCAGGAGTGAGTCCTGAGTGCAGTGTCAGAAATAAGCCCTGATCATCACTGGCCATGGGTCCAAGCCAAGAGAGGAGGGAGAGAGGAGCAAGAGAGTGAGAAACTTAGAGCTCTTTAGGGGTGGGTTCTAAAGCATGACCTCCCCTGGGGGCTAGTAAACCAGTGCCAGTCAGATGGTGGAAGCACTATTGTGCCAATAACCCCTCGATGGAGAGGGGGTCAGGCTTTCATCCTCCACAGAGATCAGCTGGTCCCACAATACCTACAGTGTTGACTAGTCAGTCTTTCCAAGAGAAAGTGTGTCGACTTTGTCCTTTTATTTGGAGGGAGGGTTGAGTCATGCCTACTGGTACTCTGGTCTTACTCCTGACTCTACTCTCAGGGATCACTCCTGGTGGGGCTCCGGGAACCAGGTGTGGTTCTGAGGATGGAGCCCTGGTCAACCAGGACGATCCCCCCTCTCTCTGTGTTTTCTCCCTGGCCCCACGGGCCTAGCTTGACTGCATTGCACTCTGAGTGTCAAATGGGGCCCAGAATGCTTCCCCAGGATGTGCTTAGTTTTTTTGTCATTAAAAAAATTATTGAAACACCATGATTTACAAAGTTGTTCATAATACAGTTGTTTCAGGCATTTAGTGTTCTAACACCACTAGTGTTACCGCCCCTCTCCTGATATCTCCAGTTTCTCTCCCAACCCAAACCTGACTCCTTAGTCACATGAGAAATTTACTTTAAATTGCTTGCTCCAACAAAACTTAGAGAAATGGCAAATAGAATTATCAGAAAATAATTCCATGGAAAGTCAATTTGTGATTGCTATATGATTTTAACCTATGTAAATAAGGAAATTAAAACCATTTAATACAATATAATAAAATGCCTACTCGCACTTTCATAAGTAAGTTTTCAACTTTGGAATCTAAAATTTATTGCATTACATTTTATTTTGTACTTGGATCTCACTATGGTAATAATCATGTCCTAACTGCTATTAATAAAACTTTTAAAAAGTTCTGTGCTAATTTATTTTGGAGTTTACATAAAATAAATAAGGCCTACATATGTAAAAAAAATTCCCCTACACTTTATTTAAGCACTGTGGTTTACAAATGATGATTTGTTCCAGGCATTCAATATTCCAACAACAGTCCTACGACAGGATGTGGTTAGTTTCTGAGAAGAATCTAGAGCTGGGTTGCTCGATGACCTCTGCACTCTTGCTCTGTGGGTAGGTAATTCTGAGATTATTTTGTGCTTCTTCCCTGGCCCACTGGATGGAACTCGTTGCCCCTAAGTGGTGACAAGAAGAAATATTGCCAAACATGCCCTGGGTAGGAAGCACCTGAGGTGAGAAACAGAGTGCTGGGTGCTTCCTGTGTCCCCAGAAAGCCTTCAGTTTTCTGGGGCTTTTTTGATCAGCTCAGGTTGGTGTATGTCTTGCCAGTCTGTCCCTGGAGTGAGGGGAATGGTGTAGATGATGGAGCAGTTGCTCAAGTTGGGGGAAGTGGACACGGGCAGGAAGGACACCCCTTACACGGTGCAACTCTGCATAGAATACAGGGACCCGGGGTGGGAGAGATAGGACAGTGGGTTGGGCACTTGCCTTGTGTGTGGTTGATTTGTCTTTGATCCTTGACACCTCATATGGTACCCCTAGCCCACCAGAAGTGATCTCTGAACACAGAGCCAGGAATAAGTCCTGAGCTCCACCAGGTGTCAATTCCAAACAATGTAAGACAAAAACACAAAAACAGGGCTGGAGAGATATTACGGTAGATGCTGGATCCCCAGCATCCCATATGGTCCACTTAGCAATACCAGGAATAATTCCTGAGTGCAGATCCAGGAGTAATTCCTGAGCACCACCAAGTGTGATCCCCAAAACTAAACCACCACCAATAAAAACAAGAATTAAAGAGCATGAGGGCTTTTCAGTGTTCCACTAAGACCCCGACAAGGCAGGTGCATCGATGTGATCGCAAAGTTGAGTGTCTGAAGAAAGGAATCCTTTTTTTTCTGATTATGTGTGGACATAATCACATGCCAAGTACCCCTCGGGCCCACCCATCTGCAGTCTGGTCATTCCTGCTTCTAGTCCTTCTAAGGCCTCCACCATCACTAATCCCAGCACATGTGCAGAGCAGGGCTCCTTGTTCGTCTTCACCCCCACTTAAGGGAGAGAAGGAAAACCTGTGCTTTGCTCTGTGCTGCATGCCAGGAGGATTCTCACTCACAGATGCTGCAGGAACAACCTTCAGACAGACAAACGGGAAGAGTGGCCACTGGCCAGTAGCCTAGTCCTTTGTTCTAAGAAATCTCCCATTACAAGTGCGGGGGCAGGTGCTTGGGAATCATCAGGAGGGTCAGTGCACCTCAGTGTGTGCCATTTGCATCTGACCACAGGGAAAACTCATGGCTCTAGGTATATTTTTCTATTTCTTGCCGGCCCTTTGCAGTGTTGTGTAAGTTATTGACAGCCATTTAAAACGTGGGCAGCCATTTGTGACTGTTCTTTTGAGACATTCAACAGTCTAGAAATGGGATGGGGAGGTGGCTCAGAGGACTGAGAGCTAGCTTTGCATGTGGGAAACTCAGGTCAGATTCATCCTGATACCACTAGCTCCCCCAAGTAACCCCAAGTGCTACTCAAACACCCACCAAAAGTAGCTCCAAGCACTACCAGGTGTGACCACCAAACAAATAAAATGTACAGAAAAAGGTGAAGTTCTAAGGGACAGTTAATTTCTCAACCAACCCACATTGTAATAAGCTTTATTTACATACAGGATGTGATTCTGCCAGATTGTCCATGTGTCAAATATTTATAGAAAAGATGATATAGCAAGTGTGTGGGCGATTCTGCTTCAGTGGTTTATGTTTTGGGGGGTGATGGTGGGTGATGTGGAGAGGGGAGGTTTGGGGCCACAGCAGTAGTGCTCAGGACCTGTTCCTGGTTCTGTGCTCAGGTGTGACCTCCTCCCCCCCCCCCACTCAGGATGCCATATGTGGTGCTGGGGATTCGAACGAGGCTTTGGTGGGGTGAAAAGCAAGTTAGTGCCCTGTAATATCACGCTGGCTCTGCTTGCAGCTCTGTTTTTGCTTCACACCAAGGCCAGGACCAGGGGGAGATGCGGAAGACAGTGAAGGGCCCTGATGGAAAGGAGGTACTCACCGTGATTTGTGTTTAGATCCCTGAGAGTCAGCAGCAAGTCCCTCCTTCCGAAGGGGCCTGCAGGCACCTTCAGGTGGCCTGGTGCTATCCTCCTCCTGCTTGATAGGTTCTGTATTTTTTTGGTGTTTTGGTTCAAACACTTTTTCCACAGTACCACTTAAGCTTAAGTATCTCAATTTTATCTCTAGCTCCCAAGAGCATCTATAACAAGAGCAGAGGTGTTGGGAGCACAACTTTAGGAGGCATTCTGCTGTTGCTGCTCTCCGAAAACTTCCTGTTAGTATTGCTGGAAGTCTCTATCCTGGAGGTGGGAGGCTGAGAATGAAGGGGAAGGAAGCAGCAAAGTTCACTGATGTCAGAAGAGGCCCAAAGATAAAAAGGGAGAAAGGGACAAGACAAGGGGCCTAAAGGTGAGATGGGGGAGCAGCTGCTTCTGGAAGTGAGAATTGGGGAGCAGGAGTGTCTTCAGACATTTAGCAAGTATTGCATGTACATGGTCTTTGCTACACTTTCAAGTCCCTTGGGGCACCTTACATAACTCCCCCAAGTTCTCTGAAGTTGAATTTGTTTTGGGGTGCAGTACAACCCTGAGCCCAACACCAATGCCATATGGCCATTTATTGAGCTATACGTATCTTTTTATGGGGGCGCACAAACCCACAGGCTGAGAGGTGCAGGATGCCAGGTGGGCAGCGCGGCACAGCCTTGCGTGGCCGCTTAAGGGATGCTCGGTCCAGATGAGGATTGGCTTGGAAAACAAGTAACTTAAAGCTGCTTGTGAGTCCAGGAAGCTTAGCGCTGTTCGTGACCAAGAAATAAGGGGTCTGGTCTGCGTGTCTGAGCTCAGCAGGCCACACGGTCGGGGCGGCTGTTGGTGGCCTCTGTCCCTCAGGACGGGATGAAGACTCCGGGAAGTTCTGGCGCGTTGCGGCTGCTTCTCACAGGGCACCGTGCCGGAGTGCGCACTGGCCTCCAGACCGAGCCGGCCACTCCTTCTGGGGTGGTTGAGTCACGTCACTTAACTCTGGTTCACTTTAGCTTTTCAATTCCTTTTTTTTTTTTTTGCTTCACTTCATCTGTAAATTAGAGGTGATAACAGTTGTATCTCAGTAGCTCATGGAAGAGTAGATGCATTGTGTGTGTGTGTGTGTGTGTGTGTGCGTGAGAGAGAGAGAGAGAGAGAGGGAGAGGGAGAAGGGGAGAAGGGGGGAGGGGGGTCAGGTCTTTTTTTTGTAGTTTTTTGTTTTTTGTTTTGCTTTTTGAGTCGCACCTGGCAATGCACAGGGGTTACTTCTGGCTCATGCACTCAGGAATTACTTCTGGCAGTGCTCAGGGGACCATATGGGATGCTGGGAATTGAACCCGGGTCAGCCACATGCAAGGCAAACGCCCTACCTGCTGTGCTATTGCTCCAGCCCTCTCTCCTTCTTTCCTTAAAGATTTTTGTTTTGCTTTTTGGGTCACACCCGGCGATGCACAGGGGTTACTCCTGGCTCATGCACTCAGGAATTAATTCTGGCGGTGCTCGGGGAACCGTATGGGATGCTGGGAATTGAACCCGGGTCAGCCATGTGCAAGGCAAACGCCCTACCCGCTGTGCTGTCGCTCCAGTCCCAGGTCATTTTTATTGAATGAAACATGCTTAGACGTGAGAGTGAGAAAAAGGGGAGGGTGTTTGAGCGAGAGCAGCAGCTTCTCTCAGATGAAAATAAGCCAGCAGACAAGCAAACGAGGCGCGTGTTCAGAGAGGTGTGTGCCTCCTCACTCCCCACCAGGCTGACTTTACTCGGGGTCCCTTGGAGGGGGGCGGTGGGCGAGTGCCTCTACCCACCTCAGCATTGGCCCAGCAGCCGCAAACTCCAGGACCCGCTCACCGCCCTACACGTGGTTGACCTTCACAGGCTCGAGTCGAGCCCCCACACATGAGAATGATTTTGCTGAAAAACCCAGGTTTTGTGCTGAAACCTCCAGGCCCTCAAGGAGTTGGGAATGGGCGCCCTCCCCCCACCTCCCTGTGCTTCCGGGAGCCTGGCAGTCACACCCATGAATAGCCACTGGCACGATAGAAGCTCGTTAACAGCCATGATCCAGAGACTCACAGATAAACCTCTCGGAGGAGAGCCACGCTGCAGAGATGCTGCCAGATCTCCAAATCACCATCCAGTTGAAAATGAAACTCCAGCTCTCTCACCCGATGTAATATTTTAGAATTCCGGGAGGACTTGGCTACTTTTGTGGCCATGTGATATCTCGAACTTTATGCCACTTGTGTATCAAGAGTAGCACAGCACTGATGGGTGTAAAGTTGAAACCAACTGATCTTGATTAAAATATATGAGAGAGAGAGAGAGAGAGAGAGAGAGAGAGAGAGAAGGAGAGAGAGAGAGAGAGAGCACAGTGGGAGGGCATTTTCCGTGCACAC
>JAOXYA010113375.1:0-10610 GCA_028565675.1 Sorex palustris | reverse complement strand
GCACCCCTTCCCCTGCCTTTTCCTTCCCCGCCCGGTGATGTGTTCTGTTGACTTCCGGAAGGCCTAGAGACTGGGGTGTGAAATTAAGGTTGTGTTTGGTGTCGTTCCCAGTCTCATCCCTAGAAATAGGATGGTTCGTGGGACAGGTTTCATTCTTCTCTCTTCAGCTCCCAGGTCATGCCACAGATCACATTTATTTTGGGAGGGTTTTTTGTTTTGTATGTTTTTTTTTTTTTGTCTTTTTGAATTACACCTGGCAATGCTCAGGAGTTACTCCTGGATCTGCACTCAAGAATTACCCCTGGCAGTGTTTGGAGGACCATATGGCATGATGGGTGTCGAACCCGAGTTGGCTGCATGCAAGGCAAACGCCTTCCATGCTGTGCTATCGCCCCGGGCCCCAGAACATGTGGGCTTCTGCTACAGTTGGGGTGAATGGGGTGGAGCCCTGGGGGGATGTGCGGGAAGAGAGAAGGGGCCCCTGGCCATGGCCTCCACAGATAGACCACGCAGTGACTCAGAGCACTGACCTGAGAGTCCCAGTCTCCTCTTCTCCTTGCGGCACTGGCCTGCCTTGATCTTGGTCACAGTGGACAGGTAGGCCGGGGTGGCATGATAGCCGACTTTCAGCAGCACATCCCAGTAGTGGACGAGGTGCAACCCCATCCAGAAGCTTGGGCTCGGGAGCTTGGACAGCTGGTCCACGACACTGGGGGCAGAGCGAACACTGACGTCGGTCACAGGAGTCTTTGGACAGGCCACCGGAGAAATCTGAGTCTCACTGACCCGGTCCATGCAGCTCCTCTGCCAAAGGGCCCGTTGCCCTCCCCACCTTCTCCCTTCTCCACCCTGGGCAGACCCCAACTCCACCCTGCACTTGTAGGCCAGAGTAATTTCAGTATGCCCACAGGGCCACTATCACCGCCCAGGTCCTCTCCATCCCCAGCCCGCCCATGGAAAAGCCTGGGAGCTAGAAGCTGCATCTCATTTAGTGCCACATCCTACCCAAATGGAATGGGATGCACAGGGAACAGGTCTGAGAGAGGTTCTACAGGACAAAGAATGCACGTGAGAAAGGGAAGGGGAGAGGGAGGAAGGGGAAGCGAGGAGGGTGGAAAAGGGAGGGGGAGGATGGAGGGGGAAGAAAGCAGGAAGTGAAGGGAGGAAGGTGGAGGGGCTGGCGAAACATGACCAGTCATTTATTCCTGCCCAGCGATGCTTTATCTTCTCGACTCTTGGTGGTACCCATGCGGAGATCAGAGAACTGGGCCAGAGAGATTGGGGGTGGGGGGCAGGTGCTTGCAATGCTGCAGATGTGGGGGAGGAGGTCCAGCACTGGACGGTTCCCCTGGGCCAGGGGAGAAGCAGGAGGAGGAAGAGAAAAAGGAAAAGGAAGAGGATGAGGAAGAAGGGAGGAGAAGGGGCTGAAGTGATAGCACAGTGGGTAGGGCGTTTGCCTTGCACGTAGCCGACCCGGGTTCGATGTCCAGCATCCCATATGGTCCCCTGAGCACCACCAGGAGTGATTCCTGAGTGTAGAGCCAGAAGTAAGCCCTGTGCATCACCATGTGTGACCCAAAAACAAGAAAGAAAGAAAGAAAGAAAGAAAGAAAGAAAGAAAGAAAGAAAGAAAGGAAGGAAGGAAGGAAGGAAGGAGAAGAAAAAGAACATGGAGAAGGAGAAGAGGAAAAACAAGGAGGAAGAAGAGGAAGAGGGAGAAAGCCAGCAGGGGAGGAGGAGGAGGAGGAGGAGGAGGGGAGGAGGAGGAAGAGGAGGAGGAGGAGGAAGAGGAGGAGGAGAAAGAGGAAGAGGAGGAGGAGGAGGAGGAGGAGGAAGAGGAGGTGGTGGTGTCAGAACCCTGGGCAGGTGCCAGCCTGGGGACCCATCAGACACCGAGGTTTGTGACAAAGGGCGGTCCCATCGTAACATACAAACTTGAGCGAGTGAGTGGGCATGTGCATGAATGAACGTGTGAAGGGCTTGCCTCTTGCTCTGGGAAGCCACAGGGGTCTCAGCGAGGAGGCAGCAGGTCCACTGCCGTGACCAAGGACCCACCTGGGACTGGAGAGGAAGGTGCAAAGCTCCTCCCAGGATTCGCTCTCCTTCAGGTACCAGGGCAGCTCCTGGTACACTCTCCAGTAGGCCGTATGCCGCCGGAAGAACTCGATCAGGATCTTGTAGAGGCCCATGATCTTATCGGAGGGGCTGGTGGAGCCCAGCAGGCTGTTCTCTCGGACCGGCGCCAGGGCACCTGTTTCAAAATTCATTATGGTTGAAACATCTGGCTTTGGGTGCGGGGAGATGGGAGGGAGAGGAGAAGATAACAGTGAATCATAATGAGACCCAGTAAAAGCCAGGAGGCTGGGGGAAAGCGGAACTAGGACAAACTCATCTTTTTAGAAGTCAGCCTGAAATTTGTTACGGGGGGGGGGGGGGGGCCTGGGCCTGTATTTTGAGTAGCTTGTGAGTATGTTGATTTTTCTGTCCTGTTTTCTCAAATATTCAAGGGGTTGGACCAATAGTACAGCAGCTAGGGAACTTGTCTTGCATGCAGCCAACCCAGGTTCAATTCCTGGCACTTCATGTGGTCCCCTGAGCACTGCCAGGAGTAATTCCTGAGTGCAGAGCCAGGAGTAACCTCTAAGCATCTCCGGGTATGACCCAAAAAGCAAAATAACACCAAGGAAATATTCACGAATTAGTCTGGGGACCCCTAGGTTTTCTGGAAGCACAATAAAGTTTTCCTTGCATATGAGCACTATGTTTAAAGAATGAATGTATACGACTGTATTTTTAAATGTTATTGCCAAAACATGGTAATTATAAATCTGAGCCCAAAATAGTCGTTGCTTTTTTTTTTTATCCCCCAAACAGCAAAAGAGTTTTTTTTTTTTAATTCAAAGTGAGTAAGGGGCCAGAGAGACAGCGCGGGGGTTATGGAACTTGCCTGGCACATGGTTTAGTCCCTGGCACTGAATACGGTTCCTTGAGCACCGCCAGGAATCAGCCCTGCGCACAGGGCCAGGAGTCATCCCTGAGCACTACCAGGAGTCATCCCTGAGCAAAGTACCAAGAGTCAACCCTGTGCACAGCACCAGGAGTCAACCCTGAGCATACGGCCAGGAGTCAGCCCTGAGCACAGGGCTAGGAGTCAGCCCTGAGCACCTCCAGGAGCCAGCCCTGATCACTGCCAGGTGTGGCCCCGCCAAATCATAATCAATAGCAAGGGCTAAGCGACTCCTCCTTTCACTTGAACACTTGCAGGCAGGGTGTGTTTTGGAACCGGCCTCATTTCAGGAGACGTGAGCAGGGCACGGAGAGGCTTGGGAGAGGGCGAGTCGGGAGCCGACATGCAGAGTTGTCATGGCTCCTGTCTAAGGCCTTCGTTTTCTAAGGGTGCAGTTGATGACACCCCCAAAACACTCTCAATTCTACCACTAATGACCCTTGGCCCCTGGACAGGGGCGATGGCTCAAGGGGCTGGAGAAAGTGCCCAGCGGGCAGACACCCGGTCTGGCCCCCGCAGAGACAGCCCCGAAGCACCACTACGGGGGGCATGGTGTTATGGCCTGCGTGGGACCATCCTATAGCCCCCATATACCATGTGGGAAGCCCTGCCCTGCCCCCCACCCCACCTCCAGGAAAATCACTGGCCTCCGATCACCATAGCAAACCCAGTTATGCAAAAGGTAAAAACATCGCAAGAATTCCCCAAATGTGGCAAAGGCTGTTGGGAAAACAGGACCCGCGGCCATGTTCAACATGAGCGGCCACAAACCTTCAACTTAATTCTTTCACAGACTCAGCCTTGGTTGACAAGATGATGGAGTTTCAGGGCTTAGTGCCATCCTGCTCCATGGGTGTGGCCATCACCGCACCCCCACCCAGAGCCCTCACAAGGAACCACATTTCACATGCTTTCAGCATATACAAAGCACAAAAGAGCAAAGGTATGCCAAGGCCTGGGGTGTAGCTTGTCAGTGGAGCGTGTGTGTGTGTGTGTGTGTGTGTGTGTGTGTGTGTGTGTGTGTTTGATTGTGGGGTCATACCCCTGCGATACTCATGAGTTATTTCTGGCTCTGCACTCAGGGATCATTCCTGGCGGTGCTCAGGTGACCTTATGGGACGTCAGGGCTCGAACCCAGGTCGGCCACGTGCAAGGCAAACGCAGTGCTATTGCTCTGCCCTCGGCAGTAGAGCTCTTGCCTTGCATGCGTGAGACCCTGGGTTGATCCCCAGCGGTGAAAACAGAAGCAAGAAACAAGTCACACCTACAGAACACAAGGGAAGGGGGTGTCTGTCTCCTGTCCTCTGAGGTCGAGGGGGGAGAAAGGGAGCGCCCTGGTCCCGGGTGGGCCGGTGCCTCTGGCATTGGAGATGCCCTCACCATTCTCCCTCACTGCTCCACCTGCCCCAGGCAGGAAACCCAGTGGGCCTGGACCGGGCGCCTACCCGAAAAAATGGTAGGAATCATCCCAGGAAGGAGATGGGGGCGGGAGCGATGGGCACATGTGGGGAGCACTCTCCTGGGAGACCCCTGCCGGCCTAGCACACTTGGCACCCAGGGAAACAGCGGAGTGGGGTGGGGAGCGCTAGCTTGGGGTGTTGTCTTCTGGACATGCAGCCCAAATGAGGTGGGCGGCACCATCCCCCACCCCTACCCAGCACGCCCCCACCTCCTGCCTCAGGGGCCATCAGAGCAGACAGGCCCTGGGGGGCTCAAGCTAAGTTGGGGGGCTCAGTTCCCAGAGGCACATTATATCCGTTCACATGACAAATGGCAGGGCACAGCTCCACACACCCCTCTGGAGGGCGCCTCTTACACACACAAATACAGACACACACAGTTTCACACACAGACACAGAGAGAAACAGAAAAACACACAGACACACAGACACAGACACACACAGACACATACATAGAGACACACAGAAAAACAGAGAAACACACACAGACACACACACAGAGATACACAGAGGAACAGAGAAACACACAGACACACAGACACAGATACACACAGACACACACACAGAGACATACAGAGGAACAGAGAAACACACAGACACAGACACACACACAGAGACACACAGAGGAACAGAGAACACACAGACACACACAGACATACACACAGAGACACACAGAGGAACAGAGAACACACAGACACACACA
Source organism: Sorex palustris (assembly GCA_028565675.1). NCBI lineage: Eukaryota > Metazoa > Chordata > Mammalia > Eulipotyphla > Soricidae > Sorex > Sorex palustris. Next base: position 5,440 of record JAOXYA010113375.1, on the reverse strand, counting down.
GACATACACACAGAGACATACAGAGGAACAGAGAACACACAGACAAACAGACACACACACAGAGGAACAGAGAAACACACAAACAGACATAGACACACACAGACACACACAGAGACACACAGAGGAACAAAGAAACACACAAACAGACATAGACACACACAGGAACACACAGAGGAACAGAGAATACACAGACACACACAGACACACACACAGAGACACACACAGACATACACAGAGACACATAGAGGAACAAAGAAACACACATACACATATACAGAGACACACACAGATGCACAGACACACACAGACACACAGATACACACAGACACACACACACACACACACAGACCCACAGACCTGCGTACCCAGGAGCCTGTGCTCCACGGCGGTGCGCAGGGACTGGTGATGGAAGTAGAGGACGCCGCTGGGCTTCTCCCGTATCCACTGGCGCGTGGCATTGCGGAAGGCGGCCCAGTGCAGCATGGTCACTCTGTGCTCACCCCGGTAGCCCAGCACGTCCAGCAGCTGGAAGATCTCCTCCTCCGTCAGCCCGCAGTGCGAGAGGCTCAGCAGGCTCAGGGTGCTGGCCACCCAGCCGTTCAGCCCTGGGCAGGAGGGGGAGGACGGGGAGGGGGATGAAGGAAAGGCCCGTGCTCAGGGCCCCCACCAGCCTGTCCCCTCCCTCACCCTGCAGGTGGCCTCGGCCACAGGCCTGGCTGACTCGAGAACACCGCAGCGTGGGCACGGGATCACGCAGACGGAGCACGCGCACACCCAGGGTCAGGGCACAGACCCCCAGAGTAAGGGCCCCACTGTCCCCAGGAGCACGAATGACCAGAGCTACAACCCCACCCGGCAATGGTCACATGCAGGCGAGGGGCTCCAGGGGGCAATCAGCCCACCCCGTGCCCGCAACCTGCAGAGCCAGCTACCCACCAGCCCACAGGTGGCCCCACCCTGGCCCACCGGAGATCCGCGAGAAATGACAACAGAGTCCCCCTTCCCAATGGGCTTACTGGGTCAGAGAGCAAGGGGAAGGCACTTGCTGTGTATGCTGCTGACCCGGGTTCGAGTCCCCATCCCAGACACACACACACACACACACACACACACACACACACACACACACACACCAGGGCTCACTCTTACCACTCCAACCCACCTTCTCCCGCAGGCCCTGCGCCTGCCTTCTCCTTGGCGGGCACGGCCCAGCTGTAGTCCTGCACCCAGCGCTTGAGCACCAGCTCCCAGAGCTCCTGCGTGGAGCCCGTGTCCAGGAACTCCTTCAGGCACTGCAGCTCGTCCCGGTAGATGCGGCACTCGTTGAGCTCGGTGCTCAGCACGGCCAGCTTCAGGGCATTCAGGTTGGGCTTCCTCTTCAGGATCTGCCGGTAGCGGCAGAAGGGGTAGTTGTTGTTGGGGGCAATGAAGTGCTGCCGGAAGATGCGGGCCCTGGCCTCCTCGTGCCAGGGGTTCATGACCTCCACCATCCGCACGTCCGGGCGGGCGCACAGGGCTTTGCAGGACAGGCTGGAGGACACGCTGCTCAGGATCAGCTTGCAGTTTGGGGGGAGCGCGTGCGGCAGCCAGGAGAAGTCCTTGGCCTGGCAGAGAGAGGCAGAGGCGGATGAGGACTCAGAGAGATACCTATGTCTAGGCCTGGAGCCCCAGGACAGCGGGGAGGGCGTCCGTCTGCAAGCACGAGGCTGGCTCAGGTTCGATCCCCGGCATCCCATAGGCTCCCCTGAGCCGCGCCGGGGGTGGCCCCCCAAATAAAAACAAAATCTACTTCCCGGGGGTCGCGGCTAGCTCAGTGCCTTAGCTCTCAACTATGAGGCGGGCAAGGCTGCAAGTTTGATCCTAGGCACACCCCCCCACACACACACACATACCCACACCCCATACCCTGCATACACATACCTCACACACATACGCCCCCACATCCCCCCCCACACACACACCACACATGCCTCACACACATACTCCAGACACCCACACCCCATATACACACATCTCACACACATATACCCACACACATACCCCACACATGCCCCATAAATGCCCCATCCACACACATCACAACCCTATACATACCTCCTACACACCTCAGACCACAAACACATACCCCCCACATTTCCCACGCACACAACCCCCCACAACATATCTCACACATACCCTCCACGCACATAGACCCCCCACACACCCCACCCCACACCCCATATGCCCCGCACACATATACCCCCATGCCCCTTAATACAAACCCAGACACACATACTCCCTACCACACACACACACACACACACACACACACACACTCCACACACCTCACATACCCCCACATGCCTAAGTGTGATCCTGTCAGTGTTCTCATTGGGGATCCCCGAGCCCCAGCAAAGCACGTACTCTGGTACACCTCCATGCCAGACAAGCACTGTACCCCAAAATGCACAGGAACGCTAAGATAGAGAGTTGCCAGTGTGAGCCCCGCCACCCAGTGTGGGCCCCTGCGGCCAGTGAGTGAACTACACAGGAGAGAGAAGGAACGAAACCTACTCTACTGGCGACTTTCGAGCCCAGAGAGGTGGAATGCAGGACCCCAGGCTGGATGAGGGTCATCACAGTAACTTGTAACAGTGCTCTGAAAATGCTAATCCACACTCTTGGTGACACACCCATCCCGGCACCCACCCAGAGTCGGTCCCCAGCACTGTCAGGGGCCCCTCCTGAGCACAGAGTCAGGAGTACCTGCAGAGCATCCCTGGGGGTGACCCAAATCGCCGCTCCCTCCCCCCATGAATAAACAAAACCCAGATTGCCTTCTGTCCTGAGATCCCGTAAGTGCCAATCAGTTCTTCGACTCCATCGAGAACAAGGATGCAGGGCTTGGAGCTGATGGAAGCCATGAACGCCTCGATGAGATGCGAGAAGATCAAGACGCTTGCATCTTTGTCAAAGATGTCGGTCTTCAGGAGCGTGCCTGCAGCCAGGACATGCACACGTCAGCGGGAGATGTGCCCGTCACCACGGAAACCTGTTGCGGGGTGGGAGTGACAGTGGAAGCCACAGATGCCTCGGGACCAGGGCTCTCTGAGCAGTCAGCCCTGGAGGGCAGTGGAACAGGTCGCGGCAATGCTCATGGGCAGTGCTTGCCAGTAATGCTCATGGGCAGTGCTCCTCAGGAGTGCTCATTGGCAAGATCCCTTTATCCTGGCTAGCAGCTGGGAGACTGTGGCAGAAGTGAGTGGTCCAGAGGGGCCTTTGGGCATCCTGCTGGGGGGAGCCCCAGCTACTTGCCAAGCTCATGGCTGGACAGAAACTGCAGCTGCTAAGGGGGAGCGCTTTGTTGGGGCTCCCTGCAAAGCTGCTTCTGGCAGCCGCTCACCTGTGGGGCCCAGCTGCCTCTCACCTGTCCACCCCGGGGCCTTCTGTGCTTCCTCTGGGGCTGTTGGCCCACAACGTGCCTGACAGCTGGCCACTATGCCCTCTGCACAGTGCTCCCTAGAGGGGAGATGCCATACCCCAGCCCCCCAACCCACCCACTGATCCACACCGGGAAGCTTTTGGAACAACTTGAGAGGATAGGAGTTGGGGATGGGGGACTTCCTATTCACTTGCAGAAAGCAGGTGATTTTCCAGGGTGCTAGGTGCTGAGTGAACTGAACTGGGTGCTCAGTGAACTGAACTGGGTGCTCAGTGAACTGAAAAGAGGGGTAGAGGTAGAAGTTTAGGGATCCCAGGTCTGGGATGAGTAGGAGCTCAGCCACTCCCTGCCTCTCTGCTTCAGAAGAATGGATAGCACAGCAGGTAGGGCATTCCCCTTGCCCGTGGGCTCAATACCCGGCATCCCATATGGTCTCAGGAGACTGCCAAGAGCAATTCCTGAGTGCAAGACCAGGAGTAACCCCTGAGCACTGCCTGGTGTAACCCCCAAACCAAAACAAAACAAAAGAATGGTCCCTGTGCCAGGTTCCCCTGAAGAGATCTCTTCTGCAGCCTCACACGTGTACAACACGTATACATCTACTTTTACGTGTCTTTCAGGGGCTTGGGAGAGACACACCCAGTGGTGCTCAGGGGAGCAAGGGCTGGGGACAGATCATCCTAGGCTCCCTCAGGCACAGCAAATGTTCCAGCCCTTTGAGCCACCACCCAGCTCCCTATACTTACATACATATTTTTAATTCTCTGTTGTTTTTCTTTTTTTCTTTTTTTTTCATTTTTGCTTTTTGGGGTCACACCCGGCAAGGCACAGGGGTTACTCCTGGCTCTGCACTCAGAAATTACTCCTGGCGGTGCTCAGGGGACCATATGGGATGCTGGGAATCGAACTTGGGTCGGCCACGTGCAAGGCAAATGCCCTACCCGCTGTGCTATCGCTCCAGCCCCATTCTCTGTTGTTTTTATTTTGGCTTTTGAGCCCCACGGGGGCGGTGCCCAGGGAACTGTGCGGTTCCAGGAATTGAACCAGGTCCTTCAGCGTGCAAAGCAAGCACGCAGGCCTCGAGTCTTCTCTCTGGCCCGCATTTAGTGTGATCCTCACCCAGCTTAATCCTCACGTAATCCTCACACAGCTACTGTATGTGACGGACTCCTCCACCCCCCCACACACACAACCCCCCCTCACACCCCCTCCATATGACAGAAGAGAATTGGGGCACAGATTGCTTTCTTCTCACGCCAAGACCACAGCGTGAGAACCTCTCCCGGGTCCCTGACACAGGAGCGGGGCTCATGCAGTGTGGTAGGGGGACACAGGCTGCCCCAGCATGTATTCACTGTTATCAGCCCAAAGATCTGCTTGTTTGAGCGCTTCCTGAGCCTAAAAACACACTCATTACAGCGACAATTCGCCCTGGGAACACGATCCTAATTGCGCGTTTATTACTCATGCTACCTGATCTCTAACTGCCCAAGACCAACCCCTCTGGGAGCTGCGTCAGTGGCATTAGCTGCCTTCCTAGAAAGCAGGTCCCATCTGTGCTGTGGCCTTGAGCTTGGCCCACTTAACACGCCCTGAGAAATTCAACCATGGACAGTTTAGGCCTACAGATTCCCCCATCCCCCACCACGCCCCCTCCCCCCACACACAGAAGCTCCAATATCTGGGCCCTCACACAGAAATGAGAAACAGCCATCAAAACTCAAGAGGAGTGTGGAGGGATAGTACGGCGCGGGTAGGTAGGGTGTTTGCCCTGCAGGCAGCTGACCAGGGTTCAATCCCCGGCTTCCCATAGGGTCCTCTGAGCCTGCCAGGAGTGATCCCTGAGCAGAGAACTAGGAGTAAGCCCTGGCCAGGTGTGACCCTTTTTCTTTTTCTTTGCTTTTTTGGGTCACACCTGGCGATACTCAGGGATTACCCCTGGCTCACTTAATCACTTAATCACTTAACTTCCCGTTAGTCGTCGATTTGCTCGAGCGGGCGCCAGTAACGTCTCCATTT
>JAOXYA010113339.1:0-10611 GCA_028565675.1 Sorex palustris | reverse complement strand
TAGCTGGAACAAAGCTTTATAACCTCTTAGGGACAGTTTTCCACTCCTGATTGCCTTGGAATGTTCACAATTTTTATGCTATTATTTGTTAAAAATTACTTTCTAAAGAAAGCCTTATTAGTTCTGTATAGATATTAGTATAACTGAATATATGTATAAATATAGCTAGTTGATCACAACAAATATGGAGAGAAATTTTATACAATATAATTTTTAACAATAGTACCTGGGTGTTGCCAAGCATATTCTCCCAGAAGTTTCAGGCCTAACTACACTTTTGCAAGTTTTCTTATTTCCGTAATGACTTGCACTGAAGGAAGACTGAAAATTTTGCGTTTTCTTGTCTTCCTTGTTGATGTCTTCCTATCTCCAGACAGATATGTTGAGCAGGGAGGCAAAATGATTAATCAGGAAATTTGGAGGGCACTTGAATACTAGGTTAAATTTTGGACTTGGAACCTTTTTAAAAAATTTAGCAATTATATTTACTATTATAAACCTTTATTTCTATTTTTTTTTGCTTTTTGTGTCACATCCAGCGATGCACAGGGGTTATTCCTGGCTCTGCACTCAGGATTACTCATGGGTGTGCTAGGAGGACCATATGGTATGCTGCGGATCGATACCAGGTCAACTGCATGCAAGGCAAACTCCCTACTCACTGTGCTATCGCTCCAGTTCCTGTTTCTTCATTTATAAAATAAGAGGATGGTTATGTATCATATCGATTATGATGAATTTGTAGCAGCAATGTTTCAGTCTTTATGAAGAAAGAGGACCAAGCAATCCCATAAGGAATTCTTCTTTCACCTGATGCTGTTAAATTTATTGCCAATAGTTCTAGATTTTTTCAGGTAGTAAAATCACCATTCAAATAATTTATTATTAATCAAGGGCTGGAGCCATAGCACAGAGGTCGGGCGTCTGCCTTGAGTGCAGCCAGCCCAGCTGAGCCGGGTTCAATTCCTCCGTCCCTCTCGGAGAGCCCGGCAAGCTACCAAGAGTATTCAATATGCCAGACACAGTAACAGCAAAGTCTCCAATGGAGACGTTACTGGGCCCGCTCGAGCAAATCGATGATAACTAGAGATGCAATTTGCAAACTTCAGAATGCTTTTCAACTATGAATAAAAGGAAGATGTGCAATATAATTACCATTGATCACAAAATAATTCACAGAAATAAGCATATTTTATTTTTTTATTGGGTCATTATGAGAAAGAAATAAAGTCAGGAAGGTCAAGAAGAAAATTGTCTTTACCCACAAATCTCCCAAGGTATTATGAGATATTAAAACTGATCAGACTGACTCTATTAGGGGAGCACAGTGTCAGGAAGCTTGTGAAATTTCTGTGGCCACTGAACCAAACAGAGGTTTGACACATTCAATCATTTTGGTTGATAGAGATCTCATAATTACTACATGTTATAAAGGTTCCAAGAACTAGAGAATATCATGCTAAGTAAATCAAAAAGAAAGGAATAGATACAGAATGATCTCTCTCATAGCCAAGACTTAAAAAAGTGCAGGGTGACATAACAACACAATTCTAAAGGCACTGTCATCGGATAACAGATATACAACAGAGGAGTGGGAAAGGGAGAGGTGGGGTGGTGGAAGGAAGGGATGTTGGGGTCCTTAAGAGATGAAGAGAGGAGGAGATGGTGTGATGGTGATGGTTGTGCTGTTGGAATTATGTGACTGAGGAATCATCATTGAGAGTACTGTAAAGATAGAATGTCAATTGAAAAATAAAATTAATAAAAAGATTTCACGAACCTGTTTCTACTTATCTTGGCAGATTTCAACAAAGGGAGAAACACTGGTTTCACTCTTTAGCCTTTTTATGAGCTCAGTGTCATAAATTATGATAAAGAACACTGACCTTTGACTCAGAACCTCTCGAAATAACTAATCTGGTAACCTTATTTCATAATTAAAAATAGTCTTTGCCATTTCTCAAATCTCCTTGGTGGCAAGAAGCATCTTAACTTTATATCACACACATTATCTAAACGTGGTAGTTAGTGTTCAATGTCATTAAATACCTTTTTCTAATTTAGTTGATTATTGTTCATCTATAAGGCCAGAAATTGTGCATTTGTTTATAGGAATGGGGACTTTAATGAAAAAAATCTTTAGATAAATTGTATACTATTTTGCCACATAATCATCATGTCTTAGAGAACAGAGTTACACTGGGATGAGTTTTACATAATTAAGGAGAAAAAATTAATTGTTTTCTCAGATCAAAATGCCAACGTTGTGTAAATTATGTCACAATATTCAACACAGAAACATGTTTTTTTCCAAGACCAATTTAAAAGAGAAAGAATATTATTCAGTTTGAATAATGAAAGTGGGCAGAATTTGTCCTTAAAAGTCATGATAAAATTGTTATTAAGGTTTGCAGGACTGTAATTACCCTGGGGCTAAATGTTGTAAATGCACCCTGTAAAGCAAAAAAAGGAAATATAATTAGTTTCACTCCTTAAGCTATTATGCCTTTTGACTATGGGGCTGGGCAAGGTGGAGCAGAATTATTTTTAAAAATCACAGTCCTCACTAAATGCTGAATAGAATAGTTCACTGGAAGAATTTCTCCTTCAAAGAAAGTTGTATAACTTCTGGTGACTCTCCATTTAGAATATAAATCTAAAATAATTAAATTTATGGAATTTTTAATGTGACTCAAATATGAAAATTTAGATATTCTTATGTGGTTTTTTGTTGATATTTTTCAAAATATAAGCCTTACCACAATTAGTTTTCTATGGCTAAATTTTGTCCAGTATATATGTATAATAAACTAGTAACGACAAAGCATTTCCCTAGGAAAGCTCAGAATTTTATGAACTGGTCAAAAAGCCAACCAGTTTCAATATCTGTCTTCTGAGACCATCTTTACAGGTATGAATAATTGACCTACACATATGTGGGCTATGAAATTATATCAGAAGGAGCTAAATCATAGATACTCATGGAAATAAAAAGGAATCTGGCCTCATATACAGAAATGAGGAACTAGTAAATAACAACAGATCTGAGTGAAACTATCTCATCTAAGCAAAAGATCTCGAAAAAGCATGCATTCAGCCATGGCAGAAATGACAATGGAGACAGTGGTTTCTGTTTTTGTTTTTCTTAATACCCACCTATTATGCAGCTAATAAAGCGATAATTCCTCTAGAACAAAGGCTTAATTTGTCAGTAAAATTATTTACTAACCTTCACAAATAAGTAGCATACACAAAGCAAGTAGATTATACTCGCATTAAGGTTTCTCTAATCTGTTGTACAAGTTAATTGAGCCAAAATTTGTAACTTGTACTCATTCTAACCAATACTGTCCCTTCACTTGTGTACATTTTCCACTGTCAATGTCCCCATTTCCTTCACGCCACCCTACCCACCACCCCAGCCTGCCTCCATGGATCCATGGAAGGCACTTTTCTTCTCTCTCTCTCTCTCTCTCTCTCTCTCTCTCTCTCTCTCTCTCTCTCTCTCTCTTTGGGATCCACCCCAGGCAGTGCTCAGTGCTTTCTCCTTCTCTGTCACTCCTGGATGTACTCAGGCAATCGTTTGCTGTGTCTGGGATCAAACTAGGCCCAGCCACCGGCAGAGCAAGACCGCAACTACGGCACTGTCTTTCCAGACCCTACACTCAGTAATAGCGCTTGATCAGTTATGTAAAAGTCAACACACCTGAGACCTACCTCACCCCACCTGGGCCACCCACGCTGGGGTGAGGCTTCCCCGGGTCCTGGTCTCAAAACAGGCATGGTGAGCCCGTTGCTTTTCCCTCCAGGAAAGGAATTTCGGGAGGAGCTGAAACGGTGAAGCAGGGAAGTTTTCACTGAAACTTAGAGAGATGTGAGGGGAGAGAAGGGGGGAAGGACAAGTGGGAGAGTGAGCAGAGGCGTCTCCAGAGGGGGAACACCGAGAAGGGGAACCGAGAGAGGAGAGAGCAAGGCACAAGTTCAAGGAAAGTTAGGCGGGAAGAGCAGCCCAGAACAGCTGACCGCATGGTTCTTCCAAATGGGTTTCCTGGAGTTCCTCACCCATGAAAGGAATGTCTTGCCCTTTTACTGGTCTTCTCACAATCCTGTGGATTCTTCCGGAGCGTCTTTCCTCTGAGGGCCCCACCTTTTCTGGGTGGGTCCCTGGGTTTCTGTGTCTGGGTGCTGCCTCATCTCCAGAGCTCGGGCTTTGCATGACAGAGAGACGTGGTCTCCTCACCTTGGGCTCCTCCGTGGCCTTGGGCCAGAGATCTCGGCCGAAGTTGTCACTGTCACTATTCCCCAACAGTCTATCACCCGAACCCCTTATCTCCTGTCAGATGCGCCAGCTCCCTGTCTCCAAGGTCAGCATCGAGCCCAGCTCACCCCATCTGACCCACGCCAAGGCTTTTATGCCATGTGCTTCGCTGAATTATCGGCTAGTGGCTCCCACAGTTGCTGAACTGGAATCCCTGCTGCATTGGGATTGTGGACCTCAAAGCTCGAGTGTTCCTCTAAGTCATGGACTTAGTAATTACTGACTTTGTAGGTTTCTACTTTATCAGTTTCTTTTGCACTTACATGCCATGGGCGAGAAAGCCTCTAACACATTTTCACACTCATAGATTGACTCTGATAGTAAAAAGCTAATGGAGAAAGGATCATAACTTTCACCTGATGTTTCCCCCAAGTACAGTTACACAATATAAAATAAGTGAACATTCAGGTCTTTTAAAAAGATGATTTCCTACTAATTCTAATTCGCATTATTAAAAACAAGAAGTGGGTATAATAAATCTACCTTTCCTTCTGATCACTGGGATAATTTTGAAAGGTAGAAAGTTGAGCCAAATAAGTGCATAAGAAATCTGATTCTCTCTTCAAACATAAATATATCTTCTAATTTCATGCCTCAGCTGTGTTAGTCAACATAATTGCTTCTAATGTTTCTTAGAAGCATTCAAAGTTCCATTTGTAACTTGTGTCAACTTTCTTAGTAATGTGTAGCACTGTTTTTTCTTAGGAAAGATAAAAACTTTTCCCAATAACACCTGATGTTAAACGTCTAAATGTTTTCTCAGTAATGAAGAAAACTGGAATAATTATACCTTTTCCCAGCCTCATTTGAAGAGTAAAGTCGGACCAAATTCTAAAGGGCATAGTTGGGCTTGTTAAGAACATTGGGACCTTTCTTGGACGTAGGAGTGAGAGCACATAGTAAGGAGCTTTATTGTGGAGAGGTGGGTATATCGATGAGCGAAGGAGTGTATAGAAACACATTAGAGATTCAAATGGCACATATTCATGCCATTTATGTAGTCATGTCTTCACTGACTCTAAACCTGATCTAGCATCTTCTTGTTTCAGGAGCCATTTCATTTAAAAATAAGAGGAAATTTGGCTTGAAAAATTTTGTATCTCTGTGCCAATTTATACATTTCCAGACAGTGCAGGAATATTACATCATTTTTTTTAAAAAAAGATATTAAAAAAAAACATGAGTTTTTGTACTTCTTAGATCAATATGTATAGTGCAGAGAGTCGCTCGTGTGGGGGAGTTTCGCAGACCTCCTGATTACTCAACTATTCAGATGCCATTTGGCAGAAAACTTGTGTCTCAAGGCCGCAATTCATGTCCTCCATCCTGGCTTTTAATTACTCTTAGCCCTGAAGAAAGCAGGATTTTTGTTCCATTTTTAGGTACTTTTCTTTTTATTATAAAAGGTATAAATGGCAATTTTGAGAAATAGGAAAGTACTGAAAGTTTTGGAGGACAAAGCCTTCCTAAAGTATACCAAGTATACCGTGCGGAGTGGAAGTAAGTCATGTTAATATTTAAGCAAACTTCCTTTCGGATTATTTTGGAGAGTCGCTCAGAGAGAGAGGAAGACGTGGAGCAAGAAGCAGGGTTTGTTCTCATCACACACGGCACAGTGCCAGGGGTCCAGCCCAAGAGCCGAGGACCCCTGAGCAGCGTCCAGGCAGACAAGACGCACTCCTCTGGGGGCTCCCCGGCAGGACAGAGCACATCAGAGCAGGCATACCTTGCTTCCTGTGCCAGCTGCCTTTCCGTCCTGTGTGGGTACGGGTGCAGGTGGATGTCCCCACGTCCCAAGAGCAGAGAGCACGCTGCTCGGCCTTCTCCCACGCACCTCCCTTCTTAGCATCACCTTCAGGGAACATTTATTCCCATGAGGCAGGGACCTTGGGTGGTGTCTTGGGCTTCAGGAGAGGCTGGAGGAGCCGCTTATTTTTGTCTCGTGCCTCGATGTAGCTTCAGCCCTGCCTGTCGGTTCTCTGCATCATGAGAGCCCTGAAGTTCAGTGAAGGTTCTAGAGATTTTCTGTGTAAGCCTTCATTCGGTGAACAAGATTGAGCATCCGTGTTTCTTTCAGCTATGCGCATCTATTTCCTTTTCTTGCCTCTTCTGAACTGTTCGACCCTGGAGGAAAGTGATAGTGAGACTTCTCGGCCTCTTTCCCGTCTTAGGGAAAACATTCAGTCTTCCTTTTATTGTTGGTATCGTGTTATTCGTACTTTTATTTTTAATAGACATTCTGGATAAATTTTTCCTAGTCATAGTTTTCTACTTGTTTGTATCACAAACGGCCATTATGCTTTCGCAAATGTGTTCCCATTGATTGTTATACTTAATTACATTTCTTCTTCAGCTTGTGTGGTGAATTACATTATTTGGTCAATAAATCATTTTCAAAGTCAGGTCACATGGAACTGTAGTTCCCTTTCCTGTGACCTGTCACTTTTTTCCTAAGTCTACATTTTCTTCTATTTCTATCAATTCGTGAAAGTTCTGACTTTCCCTTTCTTCTGACTGACCTCTTTTTCCTCAGAAAAGCACTGATCTCAAAATCTCTAATCCCCATCCTTTTCTTTCCACACAAATTTATCCCCCCCCCCCCCGGACTGCCCCATCCAGCTTTTGCCTCCTGTCTTTAAAATGGCATGTAGACCAATTTACAGTTACCCCAAAAAAGTCCAACCCCAGAAGAAGGACGGGCTGAACACTCCAAAATCTGGCCAGCCCATTTTTAGAGACTTGAACCAACCAACCAACCAACCTAGTATGCATTTATTGACAAAATGCAGTTGGGCCTCCAGTGAGGCCCAACTCTTGAAGGACGGCCGTTTCCACCATGGAATCTGCACACCGTTCCTCTCTGTGAAGTGCCCATACCTTCCCTTCCTTCTGACATCATCCATTTTCCCAGTTATTATTTTGTGCTCACCATCTGATGGAGACTTGGCTAAACACCATGTGAGTGTACTTCACTTCTTACCATAACCCGATGGGAGATATAGAAATTTTATCTTTGAAGATGCCAAAACTAAAGCAAAGATCTGGACCAGTTCCCAATTTACTTGGAGTTAAATTTTGATTAAAAAAAACTAAGGTAAAAGCACAGAAGCACAGAAGTCAGACAGTTTATTTAAAAATTTAAAAAAATGAAGAGAAAATAATTTATGGCTGAACTATTCTTTTGACGACACACGGCAGTGCGCAGTGATTACTCCTTGCTCTGCGCTCAGTAATTACTCCTGGCAGACTCATTCCTCACAGACTGAGAGGACCATACAAGATACCTGGTGGGTATATGGGATGCTAGATTCAAACCCAGGTCAGTCACAAACAAGGCAAGTGTCATACCCACTGTACTGTCACCCCAGCCCCTGAATTTCATTTAACTAGCTCAGCCCAGATGTTTTTAAGTCAAACAGTGCTCTAGGAACATGGATGAAAATAACCTACATTCATGTCTCTACCATTTCTTATCTGATTGATCTTGTCATTTTATTTTTCTTTTTTTGGGGGGGCGTCACACCCGGACATTGCACAGGGGTTACTCCTGTCTCTGCACTCAGGAATCACTCCTGGCGGTGGTCAAGGGACCATGTGGGTTGCTGGGAATCAAACCTGGGTCGGCCGCATGCAAGGCAAACCCCCTACCTGCTGTGCTATCACGCCAGCCCCCTTTATTTTTATTTTAAGCCTGTTTTCCCTAACACTAAAAGAGAATTCAGCCATATAAGTTTAGTAGAAAGAATAAATTGAAGTAGTGGGTGAAGACACGAATGGCAACAACAAGACAAGTCCTACAAAATACTGTCTTCCACTGTTCTCTGTGTCTTATACAAGGTTGTTCAGACGCCTGGGGCTGTTCTTCCTGCTGCCACATATTTTTGTGGCTCTGAAATGGTCCTTTCTACCACGTTACCCACAATTCCATGAGGTCCACCTCGACCTCAGACTTCACTGCCAGTTGTCTCACCACCTCACAGCTGCCCTGCTGGGTGCTGGGTCCTTTTCCTGCCACTAAATCCCATCCTCCAAGCTCCCAAAGGTGAGCACCAAAATAGCACAAAGTAGACTGTCATCTTGACCTGAATTTAATGATTTGAGGCAAGGATTGTCTCGAAGTAACTTAATTGTGATGATGACAGGCTTTAAATTGGGATTAGAACATCTGTTAGTCAACACAGTTTCTTTTGAGACTGATTTCACTTGCCTCTCTCATAGTCTACTGTGAACTAACATGTCCCATGTCGTCAGATCTAGTTGTTGTAGGAACTAGAGCCAAAATCCCTCCCTTTCACCCCTTTGTGTCCCGTGGGCCCTTCATATCTCCTATATCCCACCTAGACCAGAGTTAGAGCAGTTTTCTCATGCCACCCCCATTCTGCGTGATGGCGTCTCTATCAGCAAAATACATTACATACTATGTTACTGAGTGCATCGTTGGTCACTAGTGAATATGAATGAAACACTTCATTTTTCAGGAATTTCTTAGAATCTAGGTCGAGTCTAGGGAACTCCAAGACTTTTATCTTCAAAAAAAATAGAAGGAAATAATGAAAACCACTTCTTGGTCTTCTTGGTCCTGTTATTCCAGGATGAGAGAGGCGGATCAAAGCTGCAAGCTATCTGGGTTTCCCGGGGGCTCCCTCGACCTCTTGTGTCTGCAGTAAATGGCCGTCTCATTGCTCTCTGCAGGGAATTGTGCCTGGGTTAGGGGTAGCAAACATCATGGTGGCTGAAGTGAACGAGGACTGATTCATGCTGCCTTTATACTTTAGTACCAAATGATACCAACTTAGCTCTTAAGCACACAGACTGTAGAGACCAAAGCATTCATCTTCTTACTCTGTAATGCTCGGTGCTGAAACAACTTGTCAAAGCACTTAAGTACTGCAGTGATGGATGTTTTATAGACACAGAACCATCTCCAAGTCATAAACAGGGTTTAGTCATTCTTTTTTGAAAAATATTAAAAATTTTCAAATGTATGTCAATCTTTTGAAGCCACCACACACACACACATACACACACACACACACACATGAACTTTTAACATTACTTCCCACTTCATCTGTGACTTTCAAGAACATGATTATATTATCATTGCTCTAGACTCTGTGGATACGAAGGTCATCAGGACAAAATTTCACACACTCAGAAGTCACTGCAACCCCTAAGATGAGCTCATCCTGAGTCATGAGATCATTCAAAACAAGCCAACCTCCTCCTCGTTTCCTAGCCTTAGTCCTGCAAACATATTAACTTCTTCTGGAGTATTTATGCTAGAGGGCACTTGCCTTGCATGAGGATGATCCCAGTCACATCCCTGGGAGTGTGTAAGGTGCTCAGAGCACCAAAGAATTCAAATCAGGAAGAGCCCCGAGTATTCAGGCTGTGTGGCTCAACACCCCACACACAAGGAATAAAAATTCCCATCTCAAATTTCTTGTTGATTTTCAGCCTTACATAAAAGAAAAATCAAAAAAAAAATTCTGTCTCCATAAGTATATGAATGTGACAGAAATCCTATCCTTGTGAGAAGAATTTGTTTCATGGTTGTTCCTATGTTGAGTTTGTCCAGCGCTGGTTTGGGTGTTGAGCACACCTGTGTGAAGTCAGCATGGAAAGTATGGGCTGGAGGCAGAGTCCAGCTCAGCAGGGGAGACTGACAGACACCACAGTGCCAAACCAGTGACTTAAGTTCAGTGTTCTAGTCTCTATCCTGCTGCTAAATAATCCAGCAGATTTTTTTCAGTCATCTTGTATCTTAGTTTTTTTTTATCTTTAAAAATTTGACTGCCAGAAGACAAGAGTCCAGATCATGAAATAATTTTAGTAAAGGGCCAATTTTTTTCATTAGTGAAACACCATGAGGTACAGTTGTAGACTTACATATTTTTGTGTTTGGGTTTCACTTTTACAATGATCAAGTACCCATCCCTCCACCAGTGCCCATTCTCCACCACTACTGATCCCAGTATCCCTCCCACGCCACTCTGTGGCAGGGCATTCCCTTTTGCTCTATCTTTCCTTTCGGGTGTTGTGGTTTGCAACAGAGGTATTGAGTGGCCATCATGTTCGGTCTATAGTCTACTTTCAGCACGTGTCTCACATCCCGAGCTAGTCCTCCAAACACCCATAAAGGGTCAATTTTTTAAGGAAAGACAGAATTGAATTTTTTAGTGATAAACTTAATGTCATTTATACATGTTTATTGTTAAGGATAAAGGTAAAGGTAAAGGCCCTCCCGTTGATCATCGATTTGCTCGAGCGGGCCCAGTAACATCTCCATTGGA